>JAFIDM010006943.1:77836935-77848257 GCA_023159025.1 Thereuonema tuberculata
GTAGTTTCTAATAAACCACCTCTGACCCTCATCACTTTTATATTCACTTCAATCTCTTTTCCCTTCTCCTCTTTAATCAAAATTCAAGATAGATTTCTTGGGACAATTTACCAAATCTAATCATCAAGGTTTTATTTTAATAATCTTCAGTATTTAAATGTTTGTTAACTTCTTAGACATTCTCTTTCTTCAGTTAAACTCGTATCGTTAACCACATTTTCACGGGATGCAAGAAGAAAGTTTTTTACCTTCGAAACGATGTCTTCAAAACTGATCCTACAGTTGAAATTCCTCTTGACCAGAGGCAAACTGCTCCAGTCAACGACGTCTATCCTCTTTTAATGGCTTTCATCTGAAAATTCATACTAAGTTATTCATTAACACCTGTAATCTTCCACGTTCCTTTTTCCGAACTTGTCTCTGTGGAAGTAAATCCCTAACCGACGTTTTGCTTCGAACGTTTGATTACACTAGAAAATAATCTTCCTTTTAAAACACTACTAGTTCATCGCCGTTGACTAAAATCCATCCCTTGGGTTTGTTTCCCCAAATTCAAATATTCTGCTTGCCATTTGGGTTACTTCTTGTCGTATACCTTCCCATTTCTTTCAATTACCAGCCCTGCAACGCTTAGTAAGAGTTCTTTAGGCTGAAAATTAACTTTTCGCATCTCTTCGAATGTTTTTACCTCCACCTATCAAATCATTCGAGAAAAGCATAATTGTCTAGGTCTGTTCTTTTTTTGTAAGTTCAGAACAACTCTCCTTCCAAACTTTCAAGTGCTGGCCATACTCACTTTCATACCTTCTTTCAATTGTTGCTCATGTATTTAATATCTTCTAATCCCTTTAATTGAAACTTAATTCTATTAAAAGACACAAATTTAAGCGAACTTAAATTTTTTTAAATTATAATTTATAATTTAAATTATAATTTTAAGAACAAAAATCATATATTTATAAAAATCATATAAAATAAACAGAATAATAAATAAACTCTTCTTGAGCCATTATTAATTATTTATTATAATGGTATTAAGGTGAAGTGTTAATATGCAATCAAAAAGTTTGGCAGGTATTTGTAGAAAGGAAAATAGAAGAGAAAAACATCTTTACGGTTATAAAAAGATTGAAGAAAAGACGTAAAAGAAGGTTAGGATTAGAGTTAATAGCTTATAAGAAGACAGCTTAACGTTTTGACATTTAAAAAAGAAGAAATTTTATTAAAAAGAAGTTTTTAAAATTTTAAAAGTGAACATTTAGATTATTTTAAATGAACAATGAGCTGGACTTGATAGGTGAACGTGATTAATTTCACGTTTTGGTTTGTTGAGATATTTCATGTTTTTGGAATTCTTGCTTGCATTTTATAGTTGACTAGTCGGCTACCCGTCGCTTCGCTCCGGAAGCCTCGCGTATGTAACGGAAAACAATTTGTTATTTATTAAAAAAACACACACACACAAATTACATCAAGTAAAATAAAACTAAAATTTTTTTAAAGTTTTTTTTTTATTTTAATTTTTGATGTATATATTCACTCAATTCACGACTGCTTTTAGAATCAGCGTGTGAATCATATATCTGTGATATATTTTTATTTTTTATAGAGATTAGAATGTAATCCTTGTGGTCTAATGCCTAAGACGTCTAACTTCGGAGCAGAAGGTTGCATGTTGGATTCCAGTAGATAACTTGTAGAAATTATTTCTATTTTTGCAAATTACAATAATTGCACCAGACCGAAAGAGAAATAAAAGATTTTCGTAATATAGATACAATTTTCAGTCACGTTTGAGCTACAAATAGTGAGCTTTCAGTATTCTACTTAATAGAAATAGTGCTTCTTTCTTTCTTGAGTCTCTTTTTTTTATTTCCATTGATACTTTACAGTGGTTTTTGAGTTAGAAATAGTGATTGTTTTTGAGTAACGAATAGCGATTTTTCAGTATTCTACCTAATAGAAATAGTGATTATTTTTTTTTCTGTTCTTTTTTATCCAATTCCAATTGATACTTTTCAGTGGTTTTTGAGTTACAAATAGTGAAAATTATCTATATCTATTAGCTAGGCCATCAGATTGTTCGATATAGATATTTGAAGAAGAGATTTCAGATGGACGTCAGTTGATATAGATGATAAATGAAGATCATAGCTTGTATACGAAATTCTTCGCAAGAAATTGATTGTGAATATTCTTTAGAGTGAAGATAACCAAATTCTGTTGAATTGTGACTCAAAGACCTAAAGTTGTATGTGAGTTAAGACAACGTTTTCCAATTATATGGCAACTTTATTTAGAGTTTGTCCTTGAGCTTTATTGATAAATATCGCATGAGAAGGTCTGATCGGAAATTGTTTTCTTGTGAAAGTGAATGGAAGTAGATTACCGCATGGTTCCATAGATATCCTATGGATGAAAACAAAATCTCCTTTGTGAGTTCTGTTATAATTTCGGTTTCTATGAGATCATTATCGAATGAACAGCATTTAAATTGAATTCCATTGCAGTATGCAAACTTGGGATTGATGTTTCGCAACAATATTATTGGAGATCCAATCTTCAATGACAAACGATGTTGAGGAATTCTGCTGAGATTCAATGCGTTTAGACACTTGGGCATATAGAGATGTTCGTGTGATGGATTATCAGAAGTGTCAATTTTATTCGCACTTGTATTGTATGCTCTGTAGTCTCTCCTTGTATTCTTAGACTTATCATTCGATTGATGTTATCGACACTCTCGTTCATCTCGTTTATCCAATTCCCATTGATACTTTTCAGTGGTTTTTAAGTTACAAATACTGATTTCTCAGTATTCTACCTAATGACGTACTGCGTCTTTCTTTTTTGACTTTCTTTTTAATTACAATTGTTACTTTTCAGTCAAAGTCAGTTCAGTTTTGACAGATAAGTCAAAAAAGCAATATGAAGAGAGTTGTAGTTCCCATGGCCTAATGGGTAAGATGTCTGACTTCGGATCAGAAGGTTGCAGGTTCGATTCCTGTCGCGGATGTTTCATTGAAAAAATTCTTTCTATTTTTCATTCTCACAGAAAACTGCGCCGGACAGACAGACACACAGACAGACAGACAGAGAAATAAAAGTTTTAGTAATATAGATTAGAAATTGGGAAAGAGGGAAATATTCTCTCTTCCTAAATTTTTTTTTAAAAAAAAAGGCTTGACAGAGTGGAGTCGGTGAGGCACACGAAATATCGCCATGATTGATGTAATGTAGTTTTAAAGAAGTTATTATTAGAAAGAATTAAACAGAATAATGTTTGAAGGTATGAACTGTGGTAAACTTAAATATAGGGTGTATCTTGTTGTTGTTTTTCTTGTCTTATTAATCCAACTGCTAATAGCAATGACTTCAGTAAATCTTCAGCTAATAATAATTTTAATAAATTTAGTTTTATGTAAAGAAATTTCATCTTATTGCACTTTATTTAACATGACCTGTTTAAAAACTTCTTTTGTCTTTAAAGTTAATTCATGAAATACCAATAAAAGACGCTCTGGAAATATCAAGTTCAGAAGCGTGGAAAGTGTCAGGTTAATGGAATTCAAAAGAGTAGTTCAAAGTAAACACTTGAGTTTTCACTTCTGCTATTGATCTGTTTGTCTTCACCTTAAGTTGACCATTAAAGTCCTGACTCAAGCAAATGCATGCGGCTGCAAATCTTTTATTTCTTTTTTACAATTCTTTTTCCAATGCATCTAAAATTCTGAAATTTTAAATATGAACTTGTGAAGCATCTGGGATTTCTATTTTCTTGTTCTTAATTTTCAAGATATTTTGCAATGAATTAAATTAAAATTCAAAAAACAGTTAATTTTTTTAGGGTTTTCGAGGTATTACTCGGTGTTTTCAACTTAAGAAAACTTGAGGAAAACCTGAAATGATAAAGAATTTGTAAAATAATGATTTGTATTTAAAATATTTATTATTAGTGCAAAACTTAATTTTTAAAAACATAAACATTTTTTTTTTAAATAAATAAATAAATATTTTAAATAAAAATCATTATTTTACAAATTTTTTATCATTTCAGGTTTCGTCAAGTTTTTTTGAGTTGAAAATACCGAGTAATACCTGGAATAAGCCCCCCAAAATTGATTGTTATTAAATTTTAACTTAATTAATTACAGGATAATTTGAAAATTAAAAACAGAAAAATAGAAATCCCAGATGCTTCACAAGTTCATATTTAAATTTTCAGAATTTTAGATGCAATGGAAAAAGAAATATATAAAAGAAATAAAAGGTTTGCAGTCGACTGAATCAGGATCTTAGACTTCTCAAAGGAAAAGAAGATTGAAAAAAAAAAAGCATCACAACTGATGAAGTCAAAACAATGCACTTAAGATTTTTTTCTTTCTAAATTTGCTGTTTTATTTTCATTATAAAAGAATGAAAATGAAATTGATTTTTCATTAGCCTTGATACAATACAACTCTGCCTGTTTATGCTAACTTTTCTAAGAATTCTGTCACAATGTATGTATTTTTTTTTAGAAAATTTTTTCCATTAATCTCTGTAAGCTTATTAAGACAAAAATATTTGAACCTCTATATATTTTTTCAGACCACGGAGCAACTTTCGATCAAGTCTAAAAGATATGGTTTTGTGATGTTTTGATACAAGTATTGCGGACATCAATAATCATTTTCGCTGTGCCGGCGTGGTATAGTGGATTATTGTCCTCAAAATGAAAGTAGGCCGGCAGAAGTTTGAACTGCGCAGCCTTTCCGGTAGCTGATCAATTATGTTTTCCTGTCACAATGGACGACGTAGTCTGTTTTCACTGAAAAAGACATGTTGATAATGCCAAATTAAAACTTCTCTCGACTATTTAGCGTTATTATTTCAATACCAGTTGCTAACAATAAGTATTTATATAAATAAATAAATATATATTATTTATAAATACAATGCTCTTTTGCAAAGTAACAAGCGTTTACCGTAATGGCGGCGTCCTGTACAAAATCAGACGGAAGTGCCTGACCCGACTAATCGATGATATATGTGCAGATCTCACAAAAACAGGGCGGCCATCTCTCATTTGGAGGACATCAGACGGCTGTCTTCCATGAGGCCGATACGTCGGCACCTGAGTTCGAAATCCGGCGTTGGCTTGGATATTTACTTTCTTTCCTGTGCTTGTCTGCTGCTTCTTCTTTCTCTTCCACTGTCTATGACATTGAAGGGAGTGAAAACTTGTCAGAATTGAAAATGGAAAAAAATACCTTCGCAATTTCGGAACATTGCAATGTTAAGTGCGATAGATCCACAAGTATGAAAGCACAAGTGGGGTGTGTCCAAGGCCCTACGCCGATTAACCAAAAAATAAATAAAAAATAACCTTTTTTTTTCTAATCCGAAGAATTACACTAATTATTTGACATTGAAACGGTAATTTATAAGATTTATTTTTAATCAAACGATATAGAGGAGAGATCCTTTACTTCCTTAAATTTAAATATTTTAACGTACAGGTATTTCTTAAAATTAACTTAACTTGCATAATTATTAAAACGACAAGTTATATTTTCCTTCTTAAAAAGAAATCATATATTTATTATTTTCTATTGGTGTGTGCACGGTCCGGGTACGACCTCTGGTGGCAAAAAACAAAAAACAAATGCCATTTAAGTGATCAGAAATTCGAAAGTCAATTGTTTTGCTTTTCAGGTGCCAATATATTTCGCTGTTTCTTGCAAATTTATATTTCGTATATTTTTTTTGGAATATTTTGTTAATGTGTGATTGCCGAAAAAAAAAATAATATATATCTCTTTACGTAATTCAGAAGCCGTTTCTAAAGAAAATTGAAGTTTGATCGAAGTTAGAATGGTTTCAATGAAAATATGAGTAATTAGATTCAGAGTTCAATATAATCACTATTTCGTGCTATAAAACATCTTATGCATATTTATTGCTGCGTAAAGTTTACCTGCACTTTATGTTTCACAAATATTCCAAACTTTAAGAGGTGATTTACGACATTGTTTATCACTTTGAAATCTTCTTCTTGATAGGTTCAGGCTTGGAATTGCTTTGGGCTTTAAATTTCTTCATAATCCCTTTCCTTTTGTACATAAAACATTTTAAAATATGATAATTGAAAAGACTTTCAAACATTTTTCTGCAGGAATTTTAACACAACAACTAGACAAAATTTATATGGGAATTAAGGCAGATTAAAAATACCATAGAGACAGTTGCTCTAAAGATGTTAATGAGTTCTGAACTTTGCAGATACGTTAGTGTAAAGAAAAAAAAATTCTCCTAACTTTTTAGTCTATTACAATGTTCCCAGTAATGAAGAAAAAACAAGTACATAAATTAAAATGAATAGAAATATAAGATGAATCAATTATAAATGGAAATGTTCGTTTGTATAAATTTAATGATGATTGTAAAACCATTGATAATTTCTTGCATGAAATAGATAATGCAGCCTAAGTATCTCCCATAAAAATAGTTTCTTTTTGAATTAGTTCACTAGTAATATAAAATGTAAATAAATGGTCAGCAACACACGATAACCAAAACAATAAAAAAATCATTGATAACAGTACAGTAGTTTTAAAAAACATTTTTAAACTTTTTAACATAATATCGAAAAATAATATTTTTTTTATGGGCTGCCTTTTCTAAGGCTATATAAAATTATTTTTTTTTACATTGTACTACTTACAATAATATTGAATAAAAACTGAAAATGTTTACTGTAACGATTTAATTACTACTCCAATGAACACAGCTTTTCAAGTACAAGATTCAAAGACGAATCTAAAATTAGTTTTCGACATAACTTACGATGATTCATATACTATCTATTTATTTTAGATCATTCTTAAAATCAAAATCATGAATAATATGGAATAATATTTAATTTTTTTATAGCTTAAAACTTCTATATGTAGAAAATGGACAAAACATAAAAGTTTAAGAAATATTTAAAGCTAGCTGGTTTTTTAATCATATGTCTACGATTAAAGATCAATTGCCTTTAAGAACTAAATAACAAACACAAGGTTTCTGTATCTTATTAATACTATATATCATTCCTCTGAATATAGCTCAAAATCAAAACTTAAGACATGGATTTAAGCAAACTTAAACAGATTAAGACTATTATCAACGTTAGTAAGATTTGCGATGAAAACTCAATACTACTTGCGTGATGCGATGAAAAATTTTAGTCTAACGTTTCTTTGCAGTAAATAAAACTAGTATAGAAATATTTAAGAGCAGTTCTAAAACGATTGTTGTTCTTTAACGAACTTGCCTGATAGTTATATCAGAGAATCTTCATCTCTGAAATGCTGGTTGCATATTCGACTCCATTCCGATAGCTCTTTCTAGCGATCGAATCCTGACCAACCACGCTTTATTTAATGCTTTATCATTCAGAAAAGAATGAAAGCAGACATTTTTATTATATCCGTAAACCCTATTAAAGTATTGGGAAACACAAAAATTCCTTCCACCTCGCTTTTTCTTGGTCACTTTCCCCTCGGACATGTAAGCACGTGGCTTGTTAAAACGAGGAGCTGGGCGATTGATCCACCACACCACTTTCGTTTTGGCGCCCTCTACATTTCGTTTCGCTACCTAATGGAGTCCAAAAATTTTGAATTGATACGTAGAAACGAAACGTCATTTTGAACAACGATATTTTTTTTGTTCTGTTACGTGAGCAAAGTCGTATCTAGAATGCAGGGAAGGGGTGCAACAATAATCACAAGTTAAAAATGAAATACCGTATTTACTCGCATAATTTCCCCTTTTTTTTCATCAATATTTTGACAAAAAAAAGGGGTGGGGTGGGGCAATTACGCGATGTTTTCAATTTGAGGAAAAAAAATATGGTGAAAATGTAAGGAAAACCATGTTAAATATTGATTTTGAAAGCAAGAAATGTAATTAACAACAATTTTACAGTATTAACACGCAACATTTAAAATATAAGAAATCACATCTCAACATTTGTTTTTTTCTTCAAAGTACAGTTAAGCAATAGGCATGCACGGCCTGCTGCTCTGTCTGCTTCTGCTCTGCCTGCTTCTCTGCCTGCTGCTCTCACACCATTCTTTTCAGCAGAGAAAACTACACTCAACTTAAACCCGCGGTATAACTCCTATTTTTACCCATGTTGTTAATATGTATCACTAATCTTAACTTTATTCGCGAACTTCACGTTTTCACAAAACACTCGAAATTGTTGTACTTATTCAGAAGGAGTTTGCTCTTGTACTGACCGGGGTGGGGGTGGAATCTTCCCCTAAAGTAGCGTGGGATAGAGAAATGTGGAAGTAACGGTACATTGTTGCGTCGTCGTGAGTTGACCGCCAGTCAGTTGAAGTAGAGGTGGGGAAATTATGCGATAAAAATAAAAATTGAATTTTGTAATCCACAAAAACTGGGGTGGGGAAAATACGCGATGGGGGAAATTATGCGCGTAAATACGGTAATAGAAAAATGATGTTATTAATTAGAGGTTACTGTTAGCAAGTTTTTGATCTAATAGAATTTTTAATTTATTGAATGGTGTTGGAAATTGAACTAAACATTTATAAAGCATTTTTAATTAATTTTTTGGGTCATTCCATATCAAACTACCGCAGTCCCCTATCTGACCATTTCAGATTTGGATGAAAATTTGTAAAGTTGTTTATTCATTCAAGATATGTAAAAGGCTAAAATTTTTTCCCTGTATTTTCCGTAGGTCCCAAGTAATGGGAGGTCAAAATTGTGGGAGGTTTCGTACCGGAAACAGCAACTCGTTGGGCAAGACACTTTTTTTCTTTCAAATGAATTTCCTGTGATGTATATGCAAAATTCACTCCAAATATTTCTTTTGAAACAAAGTCATACAACTGGCGTGGTGTCATTATTTGGTTATTAAATGGGCGTTGTAAACTTGCTCGGACAGCCAAACGCTTCACAGTGCCTCCAAGACCATCACATGCATTGTTACCATGTGATGTGGCAAAAAAATGCCACTCCTTTTGAATATTGAAATCCTCTTCGTGGTAGCACAAATTGATAAAGTTCTTTCTGTTCTTATATTGTAGCACCATCAAAAAAGTAAATAATTTTTCGGAACTGATTTCTGAATTTTTCATTAAAAAAATTAATCAGTTACACTGCAATTGTATCATGTTTTAAAAATCTAAAATCACAACTAAATTTGAATGACAGAGTATTTTCTCAGCATGTTCGTAGTATATTGCGAATAGATGAATGGATTGCCTGTGAGTTGTTTCAGTGAAATCCCTTTGCTGCATCTTGCAGGATGAATGAATAGTTCTCTGAAAAATCGTAAACCACAACACATTCAACACTTACTAAACAGTCCTTTCGCTCACTGAAAAATGCAGACTGTTGTCCTGACAGGAAGTGAATGCTGGCGGAGAATCATATATTTTTCCATAAGCGTCTCCAAAAAACCTTCAGTTTTTTTTGGTTAAGGTTTCTAAAGTTGTACGGTCTGTAGCAATCTACTGCTTATACGTGATGTTTCCAATACTACTAGTAGAAAATAAATCTTCCAAGTAATTTCTTTAATACATCTGGTCCTGGAAACACTTTACAGTCACCAAAATAACAATTAAAATTTGGTACACTGCACATAACACAGCGCAAACAGTCTCGTTGAGGAAAGTTGGTTTTCAGCGTTTGCTGTGAGATTACTAAGTTTACAGGCACTTAACATTAATTTCACATTTTGGTGTAGCATGCATAGATATAAACTGTGTGTTCCACTGGCACCAGCAAGAACACAATTGTTTGGTCTCAGTTCTGAAAATTTGCTGAACCTACGTTAACAGTCGGGTTTTGTTTTTTAAAATGAGCGTATAATTTCTTTAAATTTCCAAGAACAAGTCTTTTCTGAACATGAACCTTCTTTCCTTCATGCTTCATAGATACAAAATCCTTTTTCCTGGCATTGCTCTGCTGCAGTATGACTTGTGTAGAAAGCTCTATCTAAGCAGCTAACATCTGCAGAAAGTGTTTTTCCAGGGAGAGGATTCGGTGATGACAGGATTCTAAACTCACAAACAAGGGTCTTTCATCCAGTCTGTTGCAGCTGTAAATTCTTCTTGAATTTTTCTGTAACTCCAACTGATTGGCAATACCGTTAAGATATATATCTTGAGACTATAATCTTCCGTTGTCTGGAATCGGTGTTTCAGCTATGAAATAATTTCTTGTTCTGGATGAATAGGCTGAGTTTCAATATCCTCAGGAATTTCCAAAATTTTATTCTTCACAGCAGAAGTCATCTTCTCCAATTTCTTCAAGTAGGTGCAGGTTGTGAATAATGTTCTCATGGAAACGTTTCTTCTTAACAGGAGTCCCCCCAATTGTTTGAAGACTGCTGTTTAAACTTTGCGGAGCAACAGATTCTTCTATATGATCATCATCTTGTTGAGATGATGAGCAACCAGCTGAATTAATATCCTCTCAAACTGAGGTGCAAGTGCTTTACGGTAGCCAACACAAATTTTATATTAAGGGTTTAAAGAAAAATTCTCAATCATCTATGATATCACTTTTCTTAATCCAGCTTTGCAATTTGAATGCTGACTCCTGCTTAAAGGATTGCAGCATACACTTTTGAATTTTCATTCAAATAGGCCTATTTTCAGGAAGCTTCACACTAATCTGAAAAGCAAAATAAACACTGAATTTAAACCAGAGTAACCTTTGAAAAGTGCTGCCTTAAAAACTGTTTTTCTTTAAATGGGTTAGTTGCTATTATTAATAAACCATTTAAGATACTTCGCAGAGGTGTATAAGGTTTAGTATTTACAAATGAATATTAAAGTTGTAAAATGAGAGTGGAAACTTAATGGTTTTTTTTTATAAATATATTATAACACAATTATACAAGTTCTGTTCACATGGATTTCTATTTACAATTTTCTTAGGATTTAAAGTCTATAAGTCCAAACATCAATCTTGTTTTTCTCTTGCTTCCTTCACGTTTATCCGCCAGTCTTCTTAACGTTGGTCGCAAGGCCCAAATGGATAATTGTTCCGATTGGCTATTCACCTAGTGTGAACTAATTCCTAGACTCTTTTATATCCTACAATCTAATGACTACTCATAATTAGTATGATGATTTGTCATTGGATTCTAATTATACTATTGTTTATCACTAAGTCCTTTTACTTATATGAAAAGATTCTAATTATACTATTGTTTATCACTAAGCCCTTTCACTTGTATGAAAAGGTTCTAATTATACTATTATTTATCACTAAGCCCTTTCACTTGTATGAAAATTACAGGCTATTCTA
>JAFIDM010006943.1:77848357-77865864 GCA_023159025.1 Thereuonema tuberculata
TAAAATTAAACTAAAAACTATTATTACAAAGGTACATCATCAACATCAGTACAAATGTTACAATTCAAGATCGTATAGTTGCAATAATAAGTTAGGAAGCATTACTTATCTAATCATAATGAAGATATAAAATTCTAATAATCTAAGCCAACATTTGTATTCACTCTTAAATAGAACAGTTTAACCTATAGGAATGTAATATGAAAAGGGGAATTGAAAGAATACACATTGAGTCTGTATTATATAAGGTAAAGTTGGAAGAGATGACACATGGAGAAAGATGACACACACAACGTAACCCAAAGAAGGGTTTGCAGTAAAACTGCAGCGCGTTACATCACTAAAACCCGAGGCCTGTCTGAGCTTCAGTGGTGTTGAATTGATATTGTTTGTGCTGAATTGATATATGAGATTTTATTGAGTTTTTCTTCCAATGATATAGCCAGATTTGTGCTCGAATTTTCGTTGACTTTGCGAATTTGTTTAGTTAACAGCCTTTTTTTAAGGCATCTTTCGCTATAATTCAGTGTGTAAACATGTAAATAAAGTAAGCAAGGTTATGTACCGGTCACTAGTGTCTTGGGTAACACGTGGTGGAAATGGTGTTGTGTGTCATCTGTCCCATCACTTGGAGAGAGATGACACGTGTAACCTCTCCCCCTTTTCATTCTTTTTCTTTTATTTTTGTCTTTCTTTTATTTATATTCATCACAATACAATTACAATTTGCATAATTTAAAAAAAATAATTACCACTAAGTTTCATATAAACATAAAAAAATAAAATCTAAAGTATTTTGCAAATCTGATAACTGTATGTGGTTTATTTTGGAAATCAGAAGGAAGTTGGGAGGAGAATTTGGAGATATTGTCGTATATTGGATTTATTTAAAGGAATTATGTTTCTATTAATATTTAAGCATATTAGTGATGAGAAACTTATTTATTGTAAATTTCTGAAATTGAGAAAATAATATTAATTATTGTTTGAATATTTTTTATTTCTCTGGAAATCAGAATTCTTAAAAATTGTAATTTTAATTAATTTGGAATTAGTTTTCGAACATGGAATTAACTAAGTTAATTTGCTGTTAAATTGTAGAGATTAAGTTTTTTTAATATTTTTTCTTTTTGAATAAATCATATATACATTGAATAATATATTAAATATTTTGATCAGCAGGGAATTTTATTTTTTATTAAACAGTTATTTCCAAAAAGTTTCAAAAATATCATTATTCAATATAAGTTTAGTGTTTTATTTTATGTTTTTATAAAAATAAAAGTAGCAGCTTGATTTATTGGGACCCCCTTAAGACGACTGGGTTGTCAAAATATAATGTAAACTCTTATCATGTAATATTTTATTGGCAATAAATTGAATTGAATTGAATTGATTTACACAGATCTCGTATTCATATTCCATGTGGCCATCTATCCCCTACTATCCGTATCAACTCTCCCATAGGTATGGGAGAGATGACTCAATGTAAAAAAATTTTTAAAATTCTAAAAATAAGAAAGAGCATTAAAATCATAAAAAAAGTAACGTGAATATGAAAGCAAAGGATAGATCAACAGTTTAAAGCTTTCAAACATTTAAAAAATAAGGTTTTTAATACTTTACGTGAAAAATTCGAATTGTGTGTCATCTCTCCCAACTTTACCTTATTCACGCCTTGAGCTAGCATCAAAGGGAATCTGGAATAACTGTTTCGTTCTTGGTAGGACTCATCAGTCAGATTTATCCTCAATTCCTGCACGTTAAACTGTCCGATTTAAGACTATTTAGTCCTTCTCTTGTTTTCTTCCTTATAATTAAATGCCTTTTGTTAAGAGTTTTCAATATATACTGGCTACAGTAATTTATTATTGTTTGCTTTTGTGAGGTTCCACTCCCGAGAGCGAGAGAGGAATTAATTGGCTTCCACGGCTTTCCGGAATTATCATCGAGAATTTATGTCTAGCAGTTCTAGAATTCTCAGCATTTTGCGTAAATTAAGAAGAAAATTCAATGATGTACAAATTACGATTTTTCCTTTTTTATTCAAAGATTAACGTTCAAAAGGACCAGGCCATGAAGTTCCAATTGGGAAATTGAAAATAAATAGGTCGGCATTTAAAATAATTCGAAAAAAATTCATTTTAAAAGAAATTGGGTTAACCTTGAACCAATTTGGAGGTGAAACTATCAGGAAAAATTCTCCGCCAGGAATTGAACCTGTCGCCTATTTGTCCGGAAAGCAGTGAGTGTACCATTAGGTTATCCTGTCAATGAATATCGCCTAATTTTATTAATATTGCAGTTTTTACTACAAGAAATAAAGTAGGAATTTTAACAAACGATAAGTTAAGAATAAGTAATTTAAATTATTTGTAAATAACAGTGCACTACCAATTCTTTATCAATATAAGTTTGTCCAAATTCAAACAATTTCATTATTTCTTTTTTAATTTCTGTTTATAGTTTAATTTAGTCATATTACCATTCCATCAATGAGATTAATAACGGATGTATATTAATCTAATAACGAAAAGAAGTGGTGTAGGTTTATTTTTTGTAAGTTTTATTTGCAGAAATTGTTTTGTATTAGAAATGTAGATTCTAGCAAGAAATGCGAAGAAAAAATATGTAATAGCCTAATCTAAAATTGATCATTTGTTTTAGAAATATTAATTTTCCTTTCATTCTTGTTTTCAACATATATTATGTATCTTCTTTTCTTTAAGAGGGATAAAATAACATTTACCATATGATTGTTCATTAAATTTGGGAGTCAACAGAAATTTCCAAAATCACATTTTTGTATGAACCTGCAGAGATTGACAATGAACTTTATACAATAGCATTAATCAAACAGATTTTACAAAGACTTCAATTGCCTCTCATTGACAGATATCATATGATTTGACATTTGTGACCAGATGAAGGAAGTAATATTTTCGGAACTACTTCCGCATCAGGGAATTGAATACTGATGAAAGCGAGGGGTTTCTGGGGATTGAGATGAACCGCAATTCGTAAAATCGATGGGATTGTGGGTGAGTTTCAGGTTCATCTTTCAGCGCTGTGGTATTATGCATTAAACATTTTTTCATTCAGAAAAATTGAAAGTGAAGGAAAAAAAACCCGCAGAATACATTAATAACGAAAACCGATTCAGTCTTGCAAACATATTCAATCCTCCGAATAAAAGGAAAGGTCGGTAAAAAAGAAAATTCATTCTAAATGCAGGGAAGATAAAGTTTTGGTGAATCGATGTTTCATTATGATATCTCAGCAACATTCATCATCCATCAAAACATTGTATCTTATCAGAATATTAAATCCTACAGTCATCACTTTTAAGAGATTATTAGTCTGTTCATGATAATTGATGAATATAAGTTTTAATAATTTTTTTTAATAATTCATTTAATGAAGAAATTCTCTCTGTAAATAAACAATAATCCAATACGTTTCTTAATAAACTTCAACTTTCTTTCGTAAATATTATTTCAAATGATAGTTTATCAACAGTCTATGGAACAATCACGAAAATTATATCCCGAAAATTAATTTCAAACATTTTCCAAGCCAGCCACTGATTTATAGAATCAGTGACTAGAAAGTAGATTATGTATACAATGACATTGAAGATGCCTTCTTCCAAAACACAACTACTTTCGTTTACTTATTTACCACTTATCAGTTTTTATGAGGTGTCTAAGCTTCATCAAAGCCACAGGATTCATAAATAACACTTCTCAAATTTCACGTCGATTCTCTTGTTGTTCCCAATGTTTATATACTGTCCAATTTCTATCGATTTCCATTTATCGAATCTATCACTCTGACAACATTTCTTTTATTTTCCCTAAAGATTATCATCACAAGGGATTTCTGAACCTGTTGTAGCAGTCATTTATTTACTTTAATCCATGAGCAGCAAATCAGAAGCAGTAATGGATTTCATACAACAAAGACAAAAAGATTACTTAAAAACATTGTTACATTCTTGTCTTGAAATGCCTATATTAAATTCTTAAGTAATTTAATTGATCTTTGAAATAAACATTTGTTTAAATTTTAGTAAATCGAAGAAATATTCCTTCTCAAATTGATTTTGTTTTCGTCTTACACTTAATGCCTTTTTTAAAGGCTTGGAAAACTTTTAACAATATTCAAAGTGTGTGTGTGAGATAGATAGATAGATAGATAGATAGATATTTTATTCTTTCAAAAAAAGATACACAGTTTATCACTGGTTGTTGTTAGGCGATACGGACCTCAACCAGAGGCCTAGGTATTGCTTAAGGTATTCCTATACACTATATATATAAAGGAGAATAATAGTTACGATACTAACTACAAATTCATGTTGTGCCTAGTTCTGTGGAAAACAAGGCATATTTTTGATGACAGCTTATTATAAAAAATATTATCAGATCCCTAGCTGGTCAATAAACTCAAGGGAAACAATGCTCAACGATAAATGCGGTGTCATTATAGTTTTTATTCCTTCAGATATGTTTGTGTAAATAAGCATCATACTATATTTCTGTTGTCATTAGCCCGTGTAATGGCTATTTTATTATTGTTAAAAATTTTTATTGATTCCGATAGGCATGGGGTTTTTCTTTTCTTTCCGACATAAATGTTCTTTACAAATATAATTAACTGCATTTATATTCAGCTTAAATTGACGGCTTCTTTTGTGATACAATACATTATTACATTATATTAATTTTTATTAATAATGCAAATTTCGGATATTTTATGTAAAGATACATAATGTGTACTTAATTATAGATAGAGTAAACACTTAAATATTAAATATTCAATATATATTAACCTAATTAAAAAATGTTTTTTTTTTTTTAAATTTAATTTTCTTGATTATGTTATAAAGGTTTTGAAGATAATTTGACGAAATTTGCTAAAAGTTTCTTTATAAAATAGTAATTCTTTGCAGTGAAATTTGTTTGGAAAGAAGTTATCAATTTTGATTATATCTGCATTTTCAATAAATTATTAATTTTACTGAATCTCAGACATTTAATAGTACTTTATTGAAACAAGGTAGGATAGCGATTAGTAGACCAATCACTGCTTTGCAACGGCTTCTGAGTCACCTTTACTTTAGAATAGACTGCGCCGGAGTGGTCTACAAAATGCGCGCGCGAGTCTCTGCGATCCCATGCTATCTTACCCACCCCTATTTATCTCAAACCTTGTTAATGCACTGAATTCCTAAAAATGATTTAAAAAAAACTTAAGTTGAGTAACTGTGAAAAGATTTAAAAAGAGGAGAAAAAAATGAAGAATAAGAATTGCCCATAAGGGGATCGAACCCATGACCTTCGTTATTAGTACGACGCTCTAACCGACAGAGCTAACAGGCCACCTACAACATTCCAAAAATCCTAAAACAGTCGCTTCCTAAGTATCTACTTTAAATAATGTGATGCTAATTTTAGAGAAAATAAAATATTTATCAAAAACCCAATTCTATAGGTTTACATAACCAATATCTCATAATGTCATAAGTGAAAAGATTTAAAATGGGGAGAAAAAAATTGAAGAATAAGAATGGTCCATGAGGGGTTCGAACCCACGACCTTGCGTTATTACCACGACGCTCTAACCAACTGAGCTAACAGAAGTCGTTGCGAAGCATTGTGGGATACGCGGCCACAGACAGATTAACCGTGGAAGCCTAAAAGCAGAAATTACTGAAAACATTATCTTAATTTTTTTATTAAAAAGAAAAATAATGTTTGCTCTAGGTTACTTCAGCTACAGTCCTATTCTTATTCAAAAAGTTTTCGAAAGGTTTATTGAGGTGGGAGTTGAACCAATTAATACATTCCAAGAAAAACAGTCTTAAAGTAAGCATTCATTATTAATTTGAACAGTACTGATTCTTTCCTAGTTATGCAGTGAAGTAATTAAATTAAAAAGTGTAAAACTGTAGCTTATCCAAATTTTAAACATACTGTAACATGAAGTGTCCCGGACATTTACAGAAATTATGGAAGTGTGTGTGTCTGTCTGTCTGGTAAAATGTTCAGCATACTTCCCAACTTTCTGGAAACTTGAAATTTTGCGAGTGGATAGGTTCAATATACATTGTAAAAATTATAAAATTATAAAAGTTTTTTATTTATTTATTTATTTTTTTTTGGAGGGAGGGGGTTGGAATGACCATGAATTGTGTGCGACAACCCGCAAACGATTCCTCATTTTGACACTAGATGGCAGGAGTTCTCAAGCTCAGGCTGATGTCGATTCATTTTATTTCATTTCTTTTTTATTTTGACACTAGGTGGTAACACTAGATGACAGCTTGCCAAGCTCAGGCTCATGTCGATTCATTTTATTTATTTACTTTTTTAAAAAATTGTTTCAGTTATTCAATCATAGCTCTTTTCTGTTAGAAAATTCTTTTTTTCCACCTACAAAATATTTAAAAGCAAATCTGTAATATAAAAAGAAAGCAATTGTGGATACGTGTGCTAGAAATGTTTAGCTTACTTCGCAACATGTTACAAGCTTGAAATTTGACACATGGGTAGGTTCCATACTATAGACAATGTAAAAAGTATAAATAGAAAAAACGTTTTTACTTTTATTGGGTCGGGGTGGGGGAAAAACAAGGCACTGTGTCGCCGTTCCCCTTATGGCGTATCTAAGAAAGGATTTTTAAAAGTACCACCACCAAGGGTGTAAACGAGATGGGGGTGGGGAGGTAAAGTTTCTTGAAGGTTATGCATATCTCGGAAATGGTTTCAGCTAGAAACACGAAATTTGACATGAGTATTCTTTGTCAAAATCAAAAAGACCCGCATTCGACGAATTCGAATATTGGCCTCCTATGGGATCTAAAGGAGGGGAGGGGGTAAAGTTTCTTGCGATTATGCATATCGCGGAAACCGTT
This sequence comes from Thereuonema tuberculata, assembly GCA_023159025.1. Classification (NCBI taxonomy): domain Eukaryota; kingdom Metazoa; phylum Arthropoda; class Chilopoda; order Scutigeromorpha; family Scutigeridae; genus Thereuonema; species Thereuonema tuberculata. Next base: position 77,855,277 of record JAFIDM010006943.1, read on the forward strand.
TCAGTTACAAACACGAAATTTTACATGAGTGGTTTTTATCAAAATCAAAAAGTCCGATATTCGACGAATTTTCGATATTGGCGTCCTAAGGGGTGTAGGGGGGGGGGGCCTAGATATGGAGGGGCAACTTTCTTGAAAGCGTTACAAATGCACATGGAGACGACAATTGAAACTACAAAAAAATTGTTGTTCAACAATTGGAATTAAAATATTGTTCTGCATAATAACACATACTAATCGGGAGGCAAAAACTAGAACTATGGGGTGTAAGCAGAAGGGCGGTGAGGGGATGAGCAAACATTGTTAAAAGATACTTCTACGAGGTTTTCGGATAGGTATAGATTTTCGCGATATATGTAGATTTCTAATGGTCATTTGATTTCTTTTACGAATTGGGAAAGGTTTGAAGTGATAGGGGTGTGGGAAAGGGGAGAATGGAGTGGGAATTTAGGGACCTCGAGTTACAAAATTAAAATATAGCATTACTTTGTATCTCTCACGTGATTTCTGTACCAACTGGAATAATGATCGCACAATATCAATTTCTTCTTCATCAAAATCATAACACTTTTTTTGTAACCCGTGCGAACAACATGTCCGCTAGTAATGAATACAACGAAAACAATTCCAAAGGTGAAGCTTGATAAGCTTTTTTAAAGAAGATTGAACTTCTACAATTTGCTTTCAAATTTTTATTAAAGTAAACTCCTGTGGAGCAAAAGTTACAAAGTTATACGGTACAAATTTATACTGCAAGCCAATGCTGCAGGTATCTAGAACAAGGATTATTTTTACTTCGAATATTCTAGGCTCTGAGAAATTCTAATGTAATATCAAGCTCAGATATCTTTCTAAGGGAATCTGAAATTTAAGTATATTACATCTATTTCTAGTCAATGATTAAGGAAATTTATGATTGTTGGATAACAAAGCTAGAGATACCAAATTCTGCAGAGCTTATTTTTTCTAAGCCTCAGAAAGTATTTTATCAAAATTTCAAATTAAGATTTTCCCGCCTTTCCTCTTCAGTCCTAATTGCCTTCTCGGGTTCGGGTGTGATCACAATAGCGTTGAAAAGTATTTGAAGATATTGAATTTATCCTCTTCACTTAAGGGGTTAGTGGAATTTGACACCCCCCCCCCTCCAAAAAAAAAATTAAAATGATAAAAGAATCATCTTAATATCTATTCACCACATTTCTCAATGGCACATATCAATGATACTTTCGCATCCAATGATATTTCATTCCCAGCGAATATCATTCAAATGAATTAGGTGTCTAAGCTTTTTTCTTAACATATTAAAAATGACTATAAAATAGCAATTTGGATTATTCATTTCCCGATATTTTCACATATTTGACTGTTAGGAATTTCTCTGGAGGTATATTTGTAAGAAAAAGTTTTAATAATATTCCTGCATAAAAGAAAAGTTCAAAAGAGAAGTTCAAAAGACAAGTCGTCTACCATTACTAATAACTTATCGCCGCAACGTTCTTCAAGAATAATTTGGTTAGGAAACGTTCTATGCTAATGAGACTTTAATGGTCCAGCTGTTGCAGTAGCACTTGAAGACCAGGAAATACGAACGTGACGATTTCTCCAAAATTTCGTTAATTACTTTTCTTTCTTTTCCTCGTTTTTAATATCTAATCTAGTTAGTGATGAATTGAGAATTAATAAGAATAAGAAAGTCCAAATCTTAACTAGGTTTCTTAAGTCTTAAAAGATTTAAGTTATTAGCAGTTGCATTAAGTATTCAAATGAGAACTAAAAAAAGTAATAAAAGTTGAGTTTGACTTTATTTCTTCTCGAAAGAGATTGGGTGAAATTATTAAAGACGGTTTTATGGAAGGGAAGCTTTTTTCGGCTAAGAACCGGAAATATCGAAGTTAATATATATCCCAGATTTGAAAAGTGGTAAACCTAGGCTACTTGATTAATAAGTACTTTGGTAATAAATCTGTTGACGATGAATTTCACATATAAATGTAATTCAGAGCAAATTGCATTAGCTTAAACATTTTTCAATCTACGTTTTGATCTATTTTTGAAAAACTTCAAATCTGAACACAGCACTTATACCAAAAAATAAAAACGATTGTCCAGAATTATATAAAAAGAATAGTAGATAATCCTGAAAAATAAAAGATTATGCAAAGATAAAATTAACAAAATGAAACAAATTTTTAAATTAAACGACCACCCCAAAAATTTGTAAACAAAATAATTAACAATTTTTTTCAAAAATAGATCAAAAGATAGATTAAAAGATAAATCAAAGGAAAGAAAACGTATTCGGTATAAAATTGGGTAGATCAATTAAAGACTTATGTAGAAGAAACGATATTCAGATAGTATTTTATAAAGATAACTAATTAATAAAGAAAAATAAAGATGAATTTTATTCTAATATGAATACTATGGGGTAATTTGTAAATTATAAAATAATTTATGGGATAGGAATTGAGACAAACTTTATTTTGGAAGTACAGGAAGGACGCCGAAAGAAAGAATATTGGAACATGTTAAAGCTTTAAATAGTAATAGAACCGGCATATCTGACTGCGCAGATCACAGCAAAAGCAATAAACATAACCCAGATCCAATTGTGAAGATATTATTTCATTTATCTGATAAATGTTGCAAGAAGCCTTTTAGAAGTGCTGTGATTGTTTTTCAAATACTAGATGTTTCGTAATGCCTTCTTCATTAAGGAAGAAGGTACGGCAAAACATGGAATTGTCATTTTTCTAAAATACTCCCTATTTTTCAGTAAACGAAAAATAATATTTGGTTTTTTACTATGCGGTTTTTATTTTGTCATCTATGGTAAATTGGAAATCTCTACTTTAAAGTCGTATAATAAAAATTCCAGCCCCTACAACACAGGACTAATTAGTCTAATTACACCTAATAGGACTAGATAAGATTAAATAAAAAAATAACAAAAACATTTAAGGGCTGCTTAGGTTGTCTGACTAAATGAATTGAAATTTTTTTTTCAAATCACCAAGTCCTAAGCTAAGTAATGCCACTGTCAAAACCACCAATTACATTTCTTTCAGAAACGCATTCTCGAGCACTTCTGCTGATTAATTGTTTTTCTTGTTTTCCTTTTTTTTTTTCGTGACGGATGCAAGAAGCGGATGTGGTCCCTAATGTCTAATAGGAACCAACAAAATTTCCCTCATTAAGGAGCCAATGTGTCACGTAATTTCTGTCAATTCCTAGCGTGGTAAATTGCCAACTGATAAGAGAAGACTTGAGTACTAAATTTATTATTGATGGCATTTTTTTCAGGACAACTGAACACGATAAAAATTCCCAAGTGGTAAATCAAACCTGCCGGAATCTTGCGTTAAAAAAAAGAAAGAAAAAAAAAACTGCAGAACTTTCAGATAAAAGTTCTGGAAATGTAAGCAGTAAACCCACGTGGAAATAGTTCCTGTTAAGACTTAAGTTTAATTTTTTTATCAAAATATGTATCGGAATTCCGTCACAGAAAATACTGCATGCGAAGAAAACAGAAACAGAATTTTCTACTTAACTTTAATTTTTAAGATCTAAAATTTTTTATCTATTATATTCAACGACGAAAATAAATTAAAAAAATCAAAAAAATACTTTAAAGAAAAAGTAAGATAACACACAATAACTAACAACAAAATTTCACTGAGCTGATCTGATTTTAGATTATTTGCTGGGTAACTGAGGACGACGCCGTTTCAGGTTTCACCACCTTCCCCAGCAAATAATCTAAAATCAGATCAGCTCAGTGAAATTTTGTTGTTAGTTATTGTGTGTTATCTTTCTTTTTCTTTGATGTTTTTAACATTGTACGCACGTTAATTTTGATTTTATTACAAAAAAATACTTATTTACTCAAATTAAAAATAACTGTCATACACTTAAACTTTTTAAGTATCATACCGGGTGGGTATAATTAAAGTTCCCCACTTCTGCGCGGTCTGGAGACCGCGGTATTTCACGGATAGTAATGCAACTTTGTGTATACTATAAGCTTGCCGGGCATGGGGAAGAGAATTCCAACGAAAAACAAATTACTTTAAAAAGTTGCGACCAGGTGAAAATTTGGCGGTGCAAGATCTTAAACAGACGGTTGGAATGCACTATTTTAATGCTTTTAGAACGACTGATCAATATGCTCACCGTCTGCGTCGATGACATGCTGGAAGGGCAGGACAGCATGCTCAACAGTAGCACGAAGTGTCTCTCATGAAATGGCGGCAACATGACGAATGATATCGGCTTCAGGCAAGGTCGGTACGCGTTCCACTTAAACAAGATCTTTCAGGGTTCCGCACATCAGAAGTCACATGGATTAAGGTCTGGTGAAGGAGCAGGCCACGCCTCTGGAAAGTGTCTCGACAGAACACGATCATCGCCGAAGCGGGCACGAAGTTCCTTTACTGGCGATCAACATGTAATGATGCACCATCTTGCATGAAGACTGTTGTCTGGAAATATCCGCGTTCTTGCAAAGGCTTAAACTACATACCTTGTCAAGAGTTGACAGTAACTTATAGCAATGCACCGTACAGAACCTGCAAGTGTCATCTCCTCAAAAAAATATGGACCCAAAATGAAATCCGCGGTGAATCCACACGAAACAGTCACCGATATAGTGACAGTCTCTATTATTGTATTTTGTCATGTAAATACAACCTTTTTATGAGGATTAATTTATTGTAAGGTTTGGAAATTTTATTTTATTATTCAAAATATAACCTGTTTTGATGTCTGTGCCTTCCCTAATTTTCTTTATTTGTCTATGTAAAATCGGATGATAGGGGTAGCGGCATATATTGATGAAGTTCTATTATTATATTTTATCTTTTGAATTGTAAATCTTATGCAAAGCTTTAGTAATGGTGCTATTTAATGTGAAAATCGTATTTTCACCTTAGCACTGAATAAACTTTTGAATTGGTTAAGGTATTTCGGGGGAAGACGCAAGACTGAACAGTTATTATTTTGTTACTTGAAAATGAGAAATCAAAAAAATTATTGAAATATCTCAAAATATTGCTCGTTCTTATGACTGTGAACTGAAAAAATATTACTGCGCTGCAGTAAATGCGGCAAATACAAAAGTGGCCTTACATTAAATACATCAAAAGTGGCATGTTCCCCGAATATGCGGGGAAAATGCCACAGGTTATATATTCCACCAATATTTAATAAGCATTATAAAAAATACATTTACCATAAAATACCATAAGTAACAGGAAGAAAAACAGCCCTTAACACTTTGCACAATATAAGTTCTCCTTGCTGCAATGTTCTTAGAGAATTTTTTGCATTTTACACATTGGAACCAATCGCATTTGGGACCCTTTTTTTTATCATAAAAATAATTCATTGAATAAATTAACTAAATCAAATTAAATTACTTGAAATAATCAATTTAATTACATTAATAGAACCGATTTTCACTATAGTTAATATTGAATTGATTCCGTTCTATTTGTGTATTGTATTTTTTTGTTTTGTATAAAATAAGTGCAGTAATTTGTGATTTTTTATTGCTGAAATTGGATTGATAGATTTTGTAAAACTTGACTCAATACGACACTTAAGAATAAAGAGTAATAATAATTGTTAAAAAATAAACGTGTAAAACAAATCAAAATTATATTATTTAAAAATAATTAATAACAATTTAATAATTCATGTGTATAAAAAAATGCATATTTTATAAAATTAATAACAAATTAATGCTTCATATGTCGGATTTGTGATATTTGATACTAATTAAATGAAAAATATAATTATAATTTATATTTCAATAGTATTACCTATTCGGAAATCATTACTCTTTGATACGTTGCATCTTCCCCCAAGCATTGGAGGAAGACGCAACTAAGATTTATTTTTGTTCAGTGGGACCTGCCATGTTGCTCCAACCTACCATGCACTCACAAAGAACCACGTGACAAACATATCAAGGCTATATTAAGTTTAGTGTGATACATCGAGCGCTAAACCTTAAGTATGGTCAGCGAAATATTATAACTTAATATTATAACTCAATAAGTCCAAAGAGTTTACTTTTCAATTTAACTACCATTAAACTCGATGTCAAACTTAAAACTTTCAACAGCAGCCTTCACACGGAATGCTTCCATGCTTGGCTGTTGAAAGAGCTGTCATCTAGCATCTGATAAACGAAATATTACAAACCTTGCGTCTTCCCCCAAAGTATCTTATTATCAATATATATATTCCCGGAGCTTCATTTAAATAGTTCTTCTCATTGATTCTATTCAATTCTGTTGCCGTAACTGTTCTTAAACAACAAACAGAAAAGCCAAAAAGTAAGATAATATTTAGTACAATTCCGTAGAAAAATAAAAAGAATGTACTGTCAACTAACTGCAACCAAGAGAAAACCATGTAGGGGTAGAGAAATTGATTAATAAGACAACGATATTTAAATTAACATTCTGTCATTTCTTAGGATGTTATATTGTAGTTTTTATTCAACTTCTTTCAAGCTCAGTTCATTGGAATATCCAGTTTGGATCAGCAATTTCTTAGTTTAATTTCCTAGTTATTAAAGTGAACCGTCACAATAATGCTTGTCCATCTTTTATGGGAATTTTCCGTTTTGCAAATTACTCACTGAAAACCTAGTTGATAAATGTTCTTCCGAAAATGTTCTTTTAAAAATATGACATAAATCTGACCATCTGCTTCGTCAATCTGAACAAGAGACGAAGAAAGAAAAGATAACAGATGTTGCTTTAAAGATCTTTCCCACGAAAACACAATATGGTTGGTAATTAATTAAGACATTGTAGTTACTGGCATGTTTTCAAAATGGATATTAAAATTATTTTTTTTAGACTATAAACAAAACTTTTTATTTCCACAAAGATAAAAAATGGGAATTTCTTATTTAATAAAAATTACAATAAATAAAAGAATTTGTCTTCACTCAGATCTCAGATGTTGATCTCCGATATTGATGAAAATGATTCATTGCTTTAAATAATTATAATGTAATTTACCTTTGTTATTACTAATTGTCCCTTATTTATTGGAAGAATAAATCTTTGCAAGTCCAAAACTTCGGTAAAAAACGATTTATTGCAAAATAATAGAATCGCAGGGAACACGAAAAAAAGAGGAAGTCATCTGACAACAGGCAATACAATCATCAAGAACAGAGTATTGTGACACCTTGATTACCAGGTGTGTAAACTAACAACTTTCGTTTCATTTTAAATAGATTTTCACAAGTAATCAGTGACGTGAACAAAACTATATCATGAAGAATTATTCATCAAAAAGTATATCGTTTATACATCAAAAGTATAAAGCTTGCTGCTGCGACGGTACTAACTAGTTAATTTGAATACTCACGTTATGAATTACGATATATTCTTTCATTCATTCTGAAGCAGCGAAAAGGATGTTGGAATTCAATATGCAGAATTTTTGGAAGGAAGGGATGGGTCGACATTAAATGAATTAAATTACTGTTTTGAGGTGTTTATAATAAAACTTTTTTTTTGAAAGCTGACGAGTGAAAACCAAAATAATATTTTTAAGTTGGTACGTAAATGACAATTGAATGAGGCCAGTTTTGAAGGATAGAGTTGTAGAATGAAGAACCTTACTTATAAACGTAAAGAAGTGTAGTACTTTTCTTTCCAGACGTTTCATGGAGATCTTCGCTCAACTAGTAAAAAGTAGAATAGCTTCGCAGACTCAATAATGACATTGCATCTCATGAAATATAGAAGTCAAACTGAACAAAATTAATTTAAATTTTCAACTAAGATGTAATGGAATCCTAGCATCCTTCAAGGTAAAATATTGAAATAAGGCTGAAGAATACATTATCTAAACTACATAAAGTAAACAGCAAGAAGATTTTTGCTACAGAGAAATTCATCATTAGAGTGATTAAAAGTGGCGATTGACGAAGGTTCAAAAACGTTGAGGAAGAATATGGGGCTCTACAAAGTAAAAAAAGCGTGAAACTGGAGAGACAAATGAATAACAATGATTTAACTACGATGTTCGATTAAACCTTTCTGTCTTGCACTTATAATAATACAACAAAAACAAAACTAAACAAAAAAATTAATTTCAATTTTGTTTACCACAGTAATTCCGAAAAGTACTGTTAGAAACCTGCCGCCCAACTTCAGCACATTAGTTCCATTGGCCACCAATTTCCGTGGAACAAAAAATTGCATCAGAACATAACAGTTGAACATAACATATCTTCATGAATGGTCCTCGCAGTCCACGCTAAGTTGTCCTTTAAGTTAAGCTGTGAAATTCGAGACACCGCTAATTAGACGTGGCCTTCAAGTAATCCACAACCAAAACAGTTCAAGTAATCGCTTGGAGTAATATCAGAAAGTGAGGTGTCTTGGCGGAATATCAGGAAGATACAACTAAAAAATAAGCGACTACTATTTTACCTTCTGCCAAGTGATGCCGTAGCAGCAGCTGACTGGTAGCGCTACGTGAGGATGTGATGCATCTTGCATAAAAATGGTGTCGTCCAACATTTCATTGGTGAATTGAGAAATGACAAACTGTTCATTTTGCGTAATCCTGCTTCTCATTTCCTTATTAGTCTTCTTAACGAATTTGGCAAGAACACCTATTTTCTGATTAGATCGTAGTACAGCAGCCTTTGAATTGCTGAAGAGAATTTAAAGCGGTTCTTAAAGGAACAAAAAAGGTCTTGGAAGTTTTTGAACCTTTTTAATCTTCATGAGTCAATCCACTTCACCCAAAATAAAATAATACCATAAAATTGTTTTATATCATAAATGAAGTCAGAAAATAAATGCTTTAAATTCCTCTGTAGTTAGATTGTGGTCTTCCTACCTACAAATCCGACTTTGCATAATTTATAAGTTTTTTTATCTATTACATCTGGTATAAATAATATTACTAATCCAAATATTCTCTGTAATAATCACAGAAGTGTCTGATAATAATACAAAATGCTTAAGACTTCAATGTTTAATAACAACGCGAAGGGGGTCATTCCACGTCAAACCAACGCAGATTTCAACCATTTTCAATCTGACCATTTCAGATTGGGATGAAAATTGATATAGTTGTTTATCCATCAATGTAAAAGTCTAAATATTTTTCCCTGTAGGTTCCGAAGGTCCTGAGTTATGGAAGGTCAAAGTTAATAAAAATGGCCAATTTTCACACTTGGGACCTTTACATTTTGGCTAATGTCTCAGCTAATAATAAAGTTACAATGTTGGGAACAATATCATTTCAAAGTACAGTTAAAGAGCTAATAAATAATATTAAAACTTTTTTTCAAGCAAGACAAAAATAATTAGGGACAACTTGACAACTTTGACGTCAAATTTCTAAAAAGTGGGTAATTTTTTTTCTAAAACAAATATTCGAAGGATATTGTTTAAGTAAGGTCCGATGTGCTCTAGCTCAGTAAATTTCGTGCAACTGTTGAAATGCGTATGCGCGGCAGCTGCCGGTATGCCTTGCGCACAAACGAATGCCATTTTATGTCACAGCGTTACATTGCGAGGTTACATTGTTCAAGACAACAGAACGGACCGCCGACTGTGAAATACGGTCTGATACTCGATTTTTGACAGCCAGGAACAGGCAGTGTACATTCATTGTCAAATGTGCGAAGTGTACGACCCTAATGCAATGAGTGACAGCAAAGTGACTAAATGGGTAACCTTGCTTAAAGACGGGCGTGACAGTGTTCATGATGAAACACGGTCGGGGCGACCTTATATAATCACAGACGATTTGGTATGTGCAGTTGCAGCACACGAGAAAACTTTCTGCGGAGAAGCCGGAAATCCAGTTAATGAGAAGTTTGGTTGCTATAGGAACGACGAGCAACAAGCGATTACTTCTCGAAGCCGAGCTAGGACACAGATGTGTTGAAACGATGCTGGGATGTTAGACAAATCCATTGAGTTATCAGATTTAAAATCTGATGAAGCTAAAGTAGCTTTAGATGGCATCGGGCTTCTTATAAATTAAAGTAATGTTAGTAAGCTTTAAATTAAACTATATTTGAGTTTCGTTCAAGTAGAAATCCAAACCAATATGGTATCCGAATGAATAAGCGGATGGCAACTAGATTCGTTCAGAAGAAACGAAGACCATATCACAAAAGGCGATTATATCTGGCAGACATTACCGATGTATCACCACGGAACGATATCTATGAACTCAGAAGTAATATATCAGAATGAACTCAACTCATCCTGTAAGTATGAACTTATTTAAAGATTCGAGGGACATAGCTGGTTAGGCACAGATGAATCGAACGTGCAAAAATAGCTCACCTTGCGGAGTTGGAATAAGAAGACGACCGGGATTAATTTAATGCAAAATAGAAATAATTCCGTCATAGATTAGAACTTTTAATATTTAAATCTAGTGCGGGTAAAATGAATTGATTTATCTATCGAGCAAATAGATGTGAAACTAAGTTAGGTTACATCGAACGATCTGATTCAGCATCAATAAGGATAGAATAATTATTGAATAAAATAACAGTGTGAACAGTTTAAACAGCGAGGATTAC
>JAFIDM010006943.1:77875864-77904855 GCA_023159025.1 Thereuonema tuberculata
GTGAATATAAAAGTGATGAGGGTCAGAGGTGGTTTATTAGAAACTACTTTGTAATAAGTATTGACAAATGCTAGCATGGTTTGTTCTCAAGTTTCTACTTAAAGAGCTCATTTATTGTCGGGTATTTTGAATTAATATTTCTACCTAAGAAGGCTTATATTTTTAAGTAATTTATTTTTATTGTTTATCTCTTATAAGTTTGAAATTGTTAAAGTTATTTTATTATTAAAGAATTTGCTGTGTTTTCATTCCTTGAGTATGTTTGTGATAATGTATTTTTGTACTTTCGTTATAATTAGTAGTTAAATTTGTCTACATCTTAATTAATATTATTTCTTTAAGGTTTTGTTTAAAACCTTATATATATAAAGGGAGCTCATCCAAATTATTTCCAGAAATTATATCATTGTCTTATTAATTAAGCTTCTAATTATAATACCAAAAAGTTTTTCTCTAAAAGTTTATTTTTTCTCTTTTACTTAATGGTACAGTTTACAATATTTTAAAAATCTTTAGAAAACATTTAAAAAAAATAAAATAATAATACAGTAGAGAATAGCAGAAAAGATAAAATTAACTTTAGAAATTAACTTTTTAATGATGAAATATAATTTAGACGAGCCTCTATGTCCACTCGATCACATTTTTTGAAATTTTTATTATCTAAGTATTATTTATTTATTAATAACACGGAAAAACCCATAAAAAGTGCTTTTGTTATAGCATCTTTTTCTTCGAAACCGAAACAAAATTTCTAATGGTTCTATAGCGTCATAATCTTCAAATACAGTTAACTCACGAAAATCCGACAGTTACGGGACCGAGGGAGTGTCGGATTATCAAAAATATCGGATTACCAAAGGTTGATTTTTTAAAACTGAATTTTGACTTCTAAGGCAAGAAAATTTAAGTTGTTATGTATATACAGTACTACAGTACGTATATTGTTACAATACATATTGAGTACTTATTTTACGGCCTTTGAGGATATAAAAAAAAACTCAATTAGGCATAGTTTTACACAAATGAATATGTATGTATTTCATACTAATTTATTACTGTATTTATGTCTTAAAAAATAAAATTACATTTATAATGTAAAATATAATTTAATGTCTTAAAATAAAAAATAAAAATACATACTATGTCTGTATCTGCAGCAAGCGCAGTGACGTCATCCGATGCGGCGTCGGACTACCGAGCGTGTCGGACTGTCAAATGTCGGATTATCGCGAGTCAACTGTATATCCTTTTTTGAATGAAAAATAATTTTAAAATGGTATTTCATCGTTTTAGTAATAAGAAAAGATCTAGACAAAGATGGATATTTTGTTAAAAATAAACATTTTATTATAAAAACAACAACAACAATATAAAAATTTATCAAATTCTGACTACTGAAATCGAAACATCCAACAGTTCGCGAGTCTACTCAAAGCCAGGCTTTTAGCTTGTATATTATTTAATTCTGCTTAAATACATCTATATTTTTTTTTATTTAGTTCTGTTATTCAAGTAGCCCTATCTAGATAATAAACAATTCCTATTATACTATTAGCTCTCTAACTGTATAATAGAAAAGTTTCAGTTCTAAATTCTTGAATACAATTTAATATCAAACTTTTTAGAATTATAATAACAATAGCTGTAATTTCATTTAAAAGTTATTATTTTGACGATGGATAGGTTACAAACAAACCTAATATTTCAATATAGGCTCTTTCTCTGTCAAATATTTAAGTTCCTTGAGTGAATAAACAGGTCTCCTTGTTTTTCTATTTGGAGGAAAAACTCTACAGTTTGATGGTATTTATTAATTCCTTTTCAATGATTTTTTTTAGAGGCTGAGATAACAAAACAGGAAAGTTCTGGTTCTCTGATGAAAACATGCAGAATTTCAATCTTTTCGTCTTTATAGTTTCTATGAGCTATAGAGCTTTCCCTTTTTGAATATTTATTTTTTCCTATATCTTCGTTACCTACAGAATTCATGATCATGTAGTTAATTGCTATCGGGGTTATTCTTTATAATTGTGAAGAACGCTTTCCAAATATTACTTTCCCCTCTGTAATAAAATCCTTTTTCATCATTTAAATTATTCTAGCTTCCGTGTTAAAATTATCAGACAGATGTTCAAAGACCATTTCTTTAAATAAAAATTCCATAACGTTGCCATAAATAATCATGTTGTTATCTCATTATTAATTGATTGATGGCAGTTATTTAAACATAAATTATTGGCTTTATATTCAAAATCCAATATTATTTCAATATCACATTTAACTTCTAAACATAATGGATTGGAATATGTCCATTGATAATGACTGAAATTAATTTTTTTCATCTATCTTGAAAATGTGGTAAACCATAAATAATTAAAAGAATTATCGGGAAAATTGATACAATACCGATATTACTCAGAATAGTCGATTTATCCAACGTTTCCCCTGTGTACAGATGAGCAAATGTGTTTGAAAAATATGACACAATATTTCGCATGTAGGTTATGAAAGGCTACGCAAGTGAAGAACTATTCAAGATAGTTTCTATTCAAATTCTGATTTTTAATTGTTGCTAATTTATTTAAATTTGTTAAATATTACAAATGAATATATCTGTTTCTTTATATACAACATCCTTTGCTGTTCCTTTTGGCGCATAAATATGGAAATGTATTTCTTTAGCCGCTTATGATTAGCATATCAAATTTCAAATCAGTTGAATGAAAGAAAGGTTGAATACTTAAAACTTTTACGTGTGCTGTTCATATCTTAGAAAGCAATCACAAAGCCGGCACGACTGCTTATTTTAAAAATATATTTGACAAAATTAAAAAAATTTACAACGACCACGGTTTCAGTTAACTCAAGCGTGACTATTTTCAAGTCATTACTTGAAAATAGTCACGCTTGAGTTGACTGAAACCGTGGTAGTTGTAAAATTTTTTAATTTTGTCAAATATTTTTTTTAAAAAATAAGCAGGTGTGCCGGATTTGTGATTGCTTTCTGAGAAAGAAAGGCTGATATCGTAGCATTATAGGAACCTCGCTTCTCTACCGACCTAGCGTGGTCTAAAACCTATCTGAGAATGGAGTGAGATGTGCCAACCTACAATATTGAGATTCACCAAAGTTAAACAATAAGTCGGTCTACCGGGTGGCCAAAATTAAATAGATGTTTAGACCCCAAAAAACTACGGGGCAAAACTCCACCAAATTTGGTGTGAACACTATTTAGACTATGGAGTTTTGATTTCTAAAGAATAAAAAAGTTAATTCAAAATGGCTCTGGAAACACTGAAATATGCAGATTGAAGTAAACTGACGTCATAGATTGAAGCATATAAAAAGATGAAAACGAAAGCGTGTGTTAGGTCCGACTGATATGCTATGGTTGCGCGATGGTGCTTTGATGTTAAACCATCGCTATGCTAAATTTACGTGATCGTGCTTTGCTGGTGAAACTTTACTACCAAAAAGAACAAAAACAATCAAGCAACGATACTGCTTCTGTCGCACTTCGGGAATACCGGAGGTTGAATAATTTAAGGAAAGATTCAACGACAATCACAAATTTGCGAAAAATGATTTTGTGATTTGAAAATACGGGACCGTTACAAGTGCTGCCAGGACGAGGACGCAATCTGTCAACAAACCAATAACTTGAATGTTGCAACTGCTGCACTGGAACCAAACCATGCACACCTGTTCAGCTATCCACGAGCAATATCCAGGCAATTTGCTATGCCGTAATTGGAAAATTATGCGTAAAGTGCTGCAGTTTTTCCCGTACAAGATCAGTCATACTCAATAACTTCTTAGGGGAGATGCGGACGCTCGTCTAAACTTTTCTCTGATGTTCCTAGCTCGAATGGAAGTCGAGGATTCATGACCTTGGAACATCCTATGGAGTGATGAGGCACATTTTCATCTTAATGAAATTGTAAACAAACAGAATTGCCGAATTTGGGCGTTGGAAAATCCTCATATATCTCAGCAGATTCCTTTGCACTCATCGAAAATCACAGTGTAGTATGCATTTACTACTTTGTTCATCTTTTTTGAAGAAATAACACCAAATTGTCCAGTGACTTACTCGCGAATTCTGTGAGGTATCAACGAACGATTTTGTTGGCTGCCTAGGATCCACCATATTTATGCAGGATGAATCACTTCCTCACATTGGATTGGGTTACAGCAAGTCTTTACGGCAGTATTTCACAGAAGATAGAATAATTAGTCGAACGTTTCTACGAGTTGGCTCGCCCATTCGCCTGATATTACTCCCTCTGACTTTTGGTTATGGGGATATTTGAAAATGTTGTGTATAAAAGTGTGGGTAACTTAATAACGTTAAAGGACCGAATAACGCTGTACGTGATGCAAATCAATGGAGATCTGTGGCGTTCTGCTGTAGGAAATATTCACAGAATCCAGTTTTGGGAAGATTCCAGTTGCAAGAAAAACATATTGAATCGCATTTGTAAATGATGCCAAATAACAATTACTATTGATTGTAAACTTACTTTATTTATTATGCCCAGTTTTATATATACTAAATGAATATAATATTGCTTAACTTTTTGATTATATTTTAGTCATCTTTAAATAAGAAAAGTTAGAGCTCATTTTAAATTGGTTCGTTAGAGTAGAAGTATTAAAAGAAACTAAATGCATTATTATTAGCGTCATTATGAAGCTATTGCAATCACTCCTACGAAAAAACAAAAAAAGAATAACAAAGTCAAAAAATAATTAATGAAAAATCATTCATTTTACTGAAATCCTTTAATTCGAATTTAAGACAAGTTAAAAATTCATAAAAAAATAATTAGCATTTACAATATATTAATAAATAAATAAATACATTTATTTTTTAATAAACAAAAGAAAAACAAAATTTTTATATTAAAAGTAAAATCTTTCCAATTAGTAAAAAGTATTTTAGCTATGCAGTTGTAATTCAATTTAAAAATAAATATAATACATACATACATACATACATATCCTTTCCTGTTCCACCTGCTGTGGATCTAGGAATTAACTAAGCCTTTCCACCTCTCCCTGTTCTTCCAAGCCTCTTCTCTACACATTCTTTCCCATGGGATGCCTCTCTCTTCCAGGCTGTACTTCACATCATCCAGTCATCGCTTACGCGGTCTCCCTCTTGGTCTCTTCCCTCCTTCTTTAAACTCTTGCCAGATCTTATGAGTCTTACCATCTTCCATTCTTTCCACATGCCCGAACCACCTCAGCCTTCCCTCTTCTACCTTTTTCCTCAAACTTTTTACCTCAACTCCTCCCGGATATCCTCATTTCTCACTCTGTCTAATCTAGTCTTCCCTACTATACCTCTAAGAAACTTCATCTCCCCAGCTTGAAGTTTACTCCAGTTTCTAGCATTCATCACCCATGTCTCCGCTGCATAGGTGACTATAGGCACGTAATACATTTTATACATTATTTCTTTTGCCTTCCTTGGGACTTTCTTATCCCATATCAGGTGTCTCACTCTCTGGTATAGCTTTCCCCCTTTCTCCAATCGCCTTGCGATTTCATGCTCCTCTCTAACATCACTTGTTATTGAAAAACAATGAAAAATTCTGTGATATAATAAATAACTTTAAATAATTCTTAACTCTGTTAAAGATCGAAATAGATAGTTCTTCAGTGTATACTAGAAGCATTCCATTGCCTACCAGTCTGGCTCTAATCGAAGGTATTTTTAGAATTTTTTTTTTTTTTATTTACTTATTTATTTATTTATTTATTTATTTCTAAATTTAATATTACAGTCCTGCTAGGTTTTCAAATTGAAATCCTGTGGTGCAGATGCTGAAAGTATAAATAATTATAAATAATAATAATTCACATATATAATATTTGTAAGTTAGAGAACATTAATTATATAAAAATTAATATATCACAGAAATACAAAAAGAAAATCAAATAATTATTATAAATATCATTCATTACAATAAAATTTAAGGTTTCCAAATTATTTTTTACTTATTATTCTAATTACAATTTCTCTCTTTAAATGTTTATACTGTATAACATTAAAAATTTCTAAATCTAATAATTGTGAAAATAATACTTAAATAAAGTTATCTCTCATGCCAAAATTATTCTACTAAAAATACACATAAACAAAATATCAATACACAAAATCAAAAACACACAAAATAGAAATATAGTTTATATAATCAAGAATATCTAAATTTTCCAATTAATTTAACGAAGTATTATTTTTTTAAGTATTTGTCTCTTTTAATATATTTATTTTATTAAATTTATTTTGTTTTAATTCATTTGTAATTTGCATAAAAATCTTTAATAGTATTCGATTTTTATTTCTTAATCCAAAGTTGTTCTTAGGATTTTCATAATATAAAATTTTTATTATTGTATTTCTAGTATTATTTTCTAAGTTATAATTTCTAATTTGACTTCTAATTTTATAAAAGTTATTTATTATTAAAGAATATAATATTTTTTCTCTTGGCATTAAAATTTTATATTTTATTCTTATTTGTATTTTTTCATTCTTTGTTAATATGCAATAATCTTGTATTATATAATTCATTATTTTATTTAATATTCTATTAATGTTATTAGTGTCCGTATTACCTAAATGTACCCAACAACTCAATCCATAATTTATTATTGAATCTATAAATCATTTATATATTAACATCTTGTATCTTATAGAAAAGATACTCTTTATATGTTGGAACATATATATTAATGAATTAAGTTTATTTAATATATATAAATAATGTGTTTTCCAAGAGAATTGATCATTAATATATAAACCTAGATATTTAATTGTTTTAATAATTTCTATATTTTCACAATTACAACTTTGGAAGTTTATGTCATCATCTAATAAACAATTATAATTATGATATTTTATTATTGGATTTGTATGTAAAAAATTTTTTTTTTTTTAATATCATTAGCTTTGTTTTTTGACTATTTATTTTCATTTTATTATTGTGTGTCCAAATAATTAATTTATTAAAGTCTTTTTGTATATTGTATTCTGCAGTTTCGTAGTTTTCATTTATATTTATTAATATGATGTTATCAGCATAAGCAAAAATTTTTGATGTTGATATTGTACTATATAATGTATTTAAGTATAAAATAAATAAAAGTGGTCCTAAGTTTAAACCTTGAGGAATTCCTGTTTTTAATTTATATATTTTACATAATTTTGAATTTAAATTAATTCTTATTTTTCTATTTTTTAAATAGTTTTTTAATATTTCTATCATGTTGCCTCTTATTCCAATATGAAATAATTTTTCTATCAATATCGTATGATTAATACTATCAAATGCTTTCTCAAAATCTATAAAAATAATATATATATAATAACCGTTATTTAATGCACAATTTATAATATTTTGGAAATCTTGAAAAAGTTAATCAGTACTTAAATTTTTTTGATATGCAAATTGTTCTTTTTTTAGTATTTTATATTTATACAGAAAGTTATATATTGAATTAGTTAAGCATGTTTCTATAATTTTTGACATATTGGAAAGAACAGAAATTGGCCTATAATTTTTTATATCATCAATTTTTCCTTTTTTATATACTGGAGTTATTTTCGCAGTTTTCCAAATACATGGGTAAGTTCCATATTCAAACATGGCTTTTATAAGTTCATGTAATATTTTTGCAAATATAACCATATAATTTTTTAATTTTATCTTTTACGGCAATATTATCAATACCAACAGTATTTTTATTTTTCATTAATTATACTTATTATATTTTCAATGCTAGGTATATGAAACACTATTGAATTTATTGAAGTTTCAATATCTGTATTATTACTTCTAGTGTTACAATTATATGTACTAACAACTTTACTAAATGTTTTACCAAATAGTTCATCAGTTTGCTTATAATTATATTTTCCTATTAATTTATAAATTTTGTTTTAATTTGATTAATTTAATCACGCCAATTTTCGTATTTACGTAAATGCAGATCGTTATGAGGGAAGTTATCGATTACAAAGATGTAAACTCATTCCCGCTTTTATATTCCCCAAATGAGATAAAACAAATGATAAATGAGATAATTTCTTCAGTTTTCCTATCGCCGTCAGCATTAGAAATTGATCGTTTGCTGTTATTTTTCTCGCCATCGTTCCATGAGGCCAACATAAATTTCAAGGGATCTTTTTTCGTCCCTAATTGAAAGCATTCGGGAAACAAACATCGTTTATTAAAAACAGAAAAAAAAAAAAAAAGTAATTACTAGTAGATTAAAAAGAGACAGAGCGCTTCCTCGTCAAGTCATTATGGCTTTGTTTTCATATCTGCAATTCACTGATTCAGAGGAAGATTTTCTTTTTTTTTTTTTGGCATAAACAACCACGCAGAAGATTGATGGCTAATTTTTGTTACTAGTTTTTGATTGATGGTTAAATTTTTTTGTATCCCCATTATACTTGGGGATTGCTAGATCAAGCTATAGAAATTATCTATCTCATATGCTGAGAACCTATTTTGGTTTTTGCTTCTGAGGTTTGGTATAGTGTAGTTGAGAAATTAGAAAGGAAAAAGTTTTAATGCAAAGCCAAACTCTTTTAAAATTATTAAAACTTAAAGAACTGTTTGCTGTGTTGCTGCTTAAAAATTAAGCACAGCTAAGCCAAAAGATTGGAAAAAAATATCATATTGCAATCCAGTGAAAATAAGTATCTAGAATAGTGCTTAATATTAATAGAAGAATATCAATCTGTGGATAAAATGATAGTGTTACCTGAATTGATCAGTGATATTGTTACCTGGTGATTTTTCTCCGTTTGTTTTCCCCCCGAAGG
The DNA here is from genome assembly GCA_023159025.1 of Thereuonema tuberculata. Lineage (NCBI taxonomy): Eukaryota > Metazoa > Arthropoda > Chilopoda > Scutigeromorpha > Scutigeridae > Thereuonema > Thereuonema tuberculata. Next base: position 77,884,710 of record JAFIDM010006943.1, read on the forward strand.
TGGACTCTTCCTTGCCCCGGTGCTCGGTTTCCTCATCACCTCTGAGGTTAGTTGACTGTTCCAGAGCTGACGTCGAGGCTGGACACCGAGATATAATGGAGTGTTCCACCTTGGAAAGACAGTTCGTTTCTGGGCAGAGGCCCAAAGGGTAGCAGAATTCGTTTCCGCGGCTCGGAGCCGCAAAGTCGTCTCCAGTCTGGAGAACAGCAGAGACAGTGAGTTCGTTTCTGGGCAGAGGCCCAAAGGGTAGCAGAGATCGTTTCCGCGGCTCGAGGCCGCAAAGAAGTCTCCAGTCCGAAGAAAGGATAGCGGAGTTAGTACGTGGCTGACAGCCACCAAGGTTTTCTCCAAGCCGGGGAAAAAGCAGTTAGTGAGTGGCCATCTCCAACGCCGACAGCAGAACTGCCCTTCCCGCGTTGGAAGCCGAGAAGCACGGTGTACGCAAGCCACGACGCCGGCGGCAGACGAGAGGTATCGCAGTCCAGTTCAGCGGGGATTAGCAGACCACTCTCCCCGCTAAACAACGCTCAGAGCCGGCCAACGAAGGAGACATTGCCGGCAAACCGAAGCTATTCGAAGTCCGGAGTTCCAGACGGGTTCCCCGCGGTCGAGGCGACCAAAAGGACCGCCAGCTTCATCAAGCCTTCCCGGAGTCGACACCGAAGAGGATCTGCGAAGCCCGCAAGCCCCCCCTTCCAGTCGTCGAATACGTGGAGTACGTCAGACGCATGCTGAGAAGTCGACGCCGACTCCTCATCAGATCCCCACCCACCCCGTTGCTTACGATTTTGGCCGACGGCAAATCTACAGGCAGCAATATTTTTGGAATTCATCAATTCCAGTGTTCCAGTGTTTCCATCATAAGTAACATCTACAATTGAGAAAAATGAAGACACCGGACATTTAGTACAATGAACTGAACTTTAATCAGCAGCTTTTAAATTATGTAACCAGCATGTAGAGCCGTTACCTCAATGGAAGGATTTGAGGAGATGGTGAGCTTACTACTGTCATAAACTCAAAAATCTGAAGACAAATTAAAGGTAATCATAGCCGCCATCATTGATCTTCATTGATCAATAATGAAGATCTTTTAACGAAGACTTATGGGGAGTAAAGCGAGATATTCGATTAAATAATAATAAAAGTTGCAATTGTAAATTTGTTGAATATACTGAAAAATAAGAGTCAAATTGTCTTCGACTTGAAACATTTCGTCACATTGTTGTCGCTGAAAGTTAGTTGTAAGTTGTCGCTATGTAACATTACGCTGAATGTATAGTGCTGTCAAAACCATGTAACAGAATATTCTAGAAGAATATCAGTTAGATAAAATTCGTAAATTTAAATACGATTATTTTGAAGAATGATTACTTCTTTTTTTTTCTTTTCCTTTTTTTTTTTTAACTTATCCTCCGATTCATTTTGGGTCTTTAGTTATGGAGAGCTGCATTTAATGATGGGGTTAAAATGCTGGTGTCGTTCTGGATAACAATCCAGGAGGCTTCTAAGTGACAGTTAGACTTTGTCTCTTTTTGGAAGAGAAAAAACACTAAAAAAGAAAGAAGCATCCATGCCCCACGTCGCGATTCGAACCCTAGGTTCAGAAACATTAGCCTCGAGGTAAAGAGTCGCCTCGATCACAAAGCTGTCGAGGAACGGCAGAACGGTTAGTTGATATCGGTAGTCCTAGAGCGAAAGTATTGGTTTTCGTTGATTAGCAGATAATTGCGTAACGACCAGATAATAAAAGAATACAATTTAGTTTTCAGTTTGTCTGTCATAAAAAAAATAATATGAATGGATAGTTCAGAAAAATATGTTATTAAAAGAAAGTTACAGGAATTTCAATCTTCTACGAATCACGATGGAAAGCTAATAAAATAGTTACTTGATCAAATTAGCTTGGCAGAGCTTTATCAATTCATAAATTTTCTGCTGGCTATCACAATCGACGTCTTAACAGTTTCTCAACCTCTTTCGTCGAGTTTCTATAAGTCTACAACAAAATTTTATTTAACTGGATGAGCCATTACACACATTTATTAAAAACAAAGATAAAACATACCAACAAATACAGCGACTAGTTTCGCCAGCTGACCCTAGCGTTAACGAGCTGATAAGAAACACATAAAAAGTGCTACATTTAAAGGACTCAAGATAGGTCACATGTGGCAGGAAACCAATACTGATGAAGAAGCAATGGAAAGGTCCGTTTGTGAGGGTTTGTCTTATTGGAACCAATGTTGTTGTTTTCCATGAAATCGCCAAGGTTTCGATCGGCTTATTGTTGACTGCGGAATATAGAGTCTCGTGAATGCAGGGAAATCCAATGCGCTCCATATTCAATAAATGCTAAGTTCAAGTTTAACGTGTGAATATTTTTATTAACTGGATGAGCCATTACACACATTTATTAAAACATGAAAAAAATAAAAAATAAAATACCATCAAATAAATCTACTATAGTTTCGCCATCGGACGCTAGAGTTAATGAGCTAATAAAATAAACACACAAAAAGTTCTGCAACCATACATGAGGATAGGTCACATTTGGCAGGAAACCAATGATGATGAGGCAGCAATGGAAAAGTTCGTTTGTGACATGTATTGAATGATCCATAACATAATTTATCCAATATGGAACTCCTTGAATTTTCCTGTATTTACGGGACTCTACATTACTCAATCAACGATAAGCCGATCCAAACCTTGGCTATGTCATGTAAAACAACGACATTGGTTCCAGTAAGATACACCGTAGGATTCTCCACCCTATTCTCTATTATTTACTATTATGGATCATTCAATACACGTCACAAACGAACCTTTCCATTGCTGCCACATCATCATTGGTTTCCTTCCACATGTGATCCACCTTCAGTCCTTTAAATGCAAAACTTTTTTATGTTTATTATCAGCTCGTTAAACGTTAGCGTCCGCTGGCGAAACTATAGTTGCTGTATTTGATGGGTTTTTTTTTCATATTTTCAAGAATTGTGTGTAATGGTTCATCCAGTTAATTAAAATATCCTCACGTCAAACGTGAACTAATAAAATATTATCTTTCTTTAAAATTCTTTTGGTAAAGTGGATTTAACAAAAATTATCATCGGATTTTTTTTTTCTATTGCATCAATCTATTTCTTTCCATACTTTGACAATTTTATTTCTGAATTTCATTGCAATACTTCTATATTTATTCAAGAAGTATAAAAGGAAAACATCTTTTGCTAATTATTCTTTCTATTTACTTTCTGATTATTGGTTCTATTTATTCTTTCTATAAATTCACAAAAAGCCGTTTTAGACGCGCCATTAAAGTATGACGAAATTGCCAAGTTTCTTGTAAAATAGGACGGGGTCTATTTCAAAGCTGATTGCTGTCCTTGAGTAGTAGTAATGTGGAACCAGCGCACCTAATTCGAATTGTAGAACTTGCAGTCCAATCGCATTTGTATCAGTTTAATCGAAATTAGTGAACACAAAATTTACATTCAGAGAGAGAAAAGTTTCACTGTATTTTCTTGGATGATTCCAGAAAAAGCTTATACTACTATTCAAATTGAAACCATAACAGAATTCTTGCCTGAAAATCTGATGCGGCAAGCCAAAAAATAATCTCGAAAACATATCGTCGCTGATCGAGATTATTTAGCGAAAAAAGTTATAATTTAATATAAATGTATGTTCGTATTTCTTCGTTTTAAATAACAAAACGAAGAATACAAAAAGATGAAAAATGAAATCCATATTTCCTGTTTAAATAATTAAAAACATTCTAGCGCCTTTTTTGATGGAATAAAAAATGCCTTTTTTTGTAAAACAATATTTATTTTCGAAAGCAAAACGTAAATGTGTTGGAATTAATTAAAATGATTCAAAAGTTTCTTCCTCAATTGATAAGTGTAAATTTTCGTCGGGTAATGGAGTCACTATAAAAGTGTGAAAAATGAAGTTTTAAAGCTTTTATTCATTAGTAATCTAATGAATTATTCATCCCATTTTCATTTCAGTGTTTTCTTAATGCGCATCTAAAACAGCCTTAAATTCACGTTTTTGAAGGCCAGGTACCTAAATTGGTCAGGCACATTACTACGAGCACGAGTCCAGATCGATTTCCAGCCGTGGTTGAGAATTGCTCTTACAATAATTCTTCTCCAGACAACATCTGTGAAATATGAACAGTGATTTGGACTGACAGGTTTGGACAATTTAGTTAATCCCATAGTCAAAAATTGTTGCAAGTTTACTTCTAGAGCTTCTTCCTGGGATCTGTACCTATTTATTGAGTTCACATTTTTATCGAATATACATTTTTTTTCCTATGCAAAGGCGGGCGAAGGCCGAGCTGACCATTCGACCTCATCTCAGCCCCAATGGTCAAAGAAACGTTGGAGCCTTAGTTTTAGCGCCCAGTGAGAATTCAAACTTAACAAACAAACTTAACCTAATCTTATATGTAAGTAAAGTCAGACGAGGATTAGTCTTTGAAACATTAAAGCCTAACCTCCTGCACTCTCATGAGGAGATTCGACAGGTAAATCTCAACCAATCTTTCCACATCTTCACGTTAAGCCTTCAAAAAGGAAAATTTGCTAGTTTAGTAGGGAAAATTTTAGGATCATTTAAAGAAGGCTTACGTGATCCTAAAAATATTTGTAAATTGTTCAACAATCGTATTATCTAATGATAAAAGAAGGTAAGTAAACTGGCACGATGGGAGGAACATCAAGAATTCTTAGACAAATGTTCGACGTAGGACTGGATTCCCAAACCATTAAGGATTCATAAGCCTATGATGCTAATGACATTAAGTTCGGAGAATATTAAGAAAGATACGGAAAGAAAGTTAAGGGAAGACCAGAATGAGTGTTTAAAAAGGCATGTGAATAGGCTACTAAAACAAGAAGAAATTAAAAACAAAAAAGCCGTAATAATTGAAGAGTTCAAACAATTGTGATTAACGTTAATTGAAATAATAAATGTTTGTAGCATTTAAGGGCGGAAAATGTTTGTTAACAACTATGTCTAAGATGTATAATTGAATGACATCACCTTAAAATAATTTGTTATCACAAAACTTGAAAAAGGAAGGAAAGAATTATCTTCCAAAAATTCATATCAAGTATATGTTTTAATATAGTACGAGATGTCGCAGAAGTATTTATTTTACAAATATGCTAAGAAGAAGATGGAAATTGAAGAAGTATGGTAATGTAACTTAAAAATCGTATTATCTTCTTTTATCAAAGGTAGCTTTTTACCCTATTCTCAGGAGTATTTGAGGGTAAAAAGCTACGTTTGATAAAAGAAGAATTGAGCTGTGTTTAATTCTAGCTGGTTCACTTAGGCTTTACGCTTTAATTAGATATCTTAAGTTAACATTTCGTTAATATGATGTAAGTTTGGAATTCTAATATGTACTCGTTATGAGAGAAAAGTAATGTCATGCTTTTGACATAGATGAGATTAAAGTTGCCTCTGTTTTCCTTTCACCTTCCCTTAGGAAGAGTAATTTCATGGTCAAGTTGTAAAATAACTAGATCAATAGTTCATTAACAGTTGGATCATTTATCTTGATTCTTAATGAGATTCTTTATAAGCAAAGGGTTGACGTAATCACTGGAGAATTCAATGGCCTCAACAACTTTGTTTCTCCAAGTTTTGTTTTGCTCCATTACGTTTGACATTAAATCAATTATTCTTCATTAAAAAAATTCAATAAACAAGTAAAAAAAAATATTAAAAATTTGCCAAAAAAATAGCATTATCTCCTGAATATCTGCATGATACAATAACGAAAAAAAAATAATCCAAAGAGAAAACAAAAAGAAAACAATAAAGAAAGCAACAAAAAGAAAATGATCAATTTATTGTTCATTACTACAAAACTTATTTATTACAAAAACAACTTCATATTTTATCTGCAATATTTCGTAGGGTATTACTTTCCTTGCTTCTTCAGGCTACATTTTGAAATTAAAACCGAAGCAATTACTATAAAGAATAAGGGTTCATAGTGCATATTGCACTAAATTATTACAACAAAGAATAACTCTAATCAAGTGTTAAATTCTGAATTCGAATGTAAAATCCCAACTTTTGTTAAAACTAAGCAATGTTATATCAAACTCTTCTTCAACATCATTTTCATAGAAGATACATTTTTTAAGTAGATATTCTTGAAACTTGGTTGTTTGAACAAAAGACGTTATAAGTTTTGTATTTGTAAATTTTTCCGTGTGGTTCCTTGCTGGAAAATTTGTGCGCGAAGAAGACCAAAATTTACTTCGAAAAGCTTTAGGTGTGAAACAATGAATTCTATTGATTCCTAACAATGGAAATTAATCATGCTATCAATGATTATGCTCGTTCGCTGATTAGAATTATATGGAACCAGGTGTGCCCCGCGGTTTCACCCGCGTTAAATTTTGATTATACTTATCTGTTTCATACAAATTATGTACATAACTATGTACATAACTAAGTGCATCTCATTAACTATAAATACCTCGCTCGCTGACCTGGTCATTCACAGTTCGGCACCTTCTCAGTAATATTCGGTTCTCGTCGTGCGGCCAACCCGCCCCCGACCCAGCGCGCCATCGCCGCCGCCGCACACGACAGTTTGCCAGATTGGTTGACGTTTATGTTTACTGCTGCGCTCCTATTGGTCGTAGCGTGATGTTATGTAGCCTATAACCTTCCTCAATAAACAGGCTATCTAACGCAAAAAGAATTTTTCAAATCCGACTGGTAGTTCCTGAGATTAGCGCGTTCAAACATACAAACTCTTCAGCTTTATAATATTAGTATACATTAGGAAATTTAAGTTAATGAGTCCGAATATGCGCAAGCATTTTTGTTGTTATTGTTGCTTTACGATAAACTCAAGGCAAAGTTAAACTCTAGCAACTCTAGTTCTAGAATGAACAGGAAAAGAGAAACAATCAAAAGTATTTTTCACCAGGCACAAAATAATGTTGCTGCAGCGCTGTCATTAATGAATGTGAAATTTCGTGTTTTTTAGCTTCCAGCACCAAAAGCTACAGGGTTTGTTTTATTTTTAGTAGGGGCTGTCCGTAAACTACGTACGCATCTCATGAGGGGAGAGGAGGTCAGATAATATGTGACATCACATTACATTTCATTTTGATTTTGAAATCAAAAATACCTACTAAGAAATTCATTAAAATACCCGCAATCATTAAAGATTAAATGAGAATACGCTTGAATACGAGGAATATACTTACATCAAAATGCAAAGATAATAGATAAGGTTCTCAATCAATTCTTCAACAACAATTCTTAGTTGTTGAGCTGATTAATAGATGTTCTTATAAATGCTTACAGTTAAAAATAGTTTAAATATAAATTAAAAGGGAGGGATGCGTGATATTGTGACGTAATATTACAGAGAGGTGGATCACAAGATTATGACGGTGTGACAAGGGGGAGGGGAGTCGAAAATGACAAAAAAATAGCGTGAAGTGATTTATTTTTTTTTACTTTGCTAATTTCAAATGCCGGTATTTATAAATTTTCCCGTGTGGATGCTTATCGGAAAATTTGCGTTTGAAGGTGATAAGATTGTATTATATAAAAGCGTTATTCTGTCTGTCATTGTCATAATACTTTATATTTTTCCAATTTTGTGACCAAACTATATGAGATAAGATTGGTCATGTAGATGGATAAATTTACAGCTTTTTAAGACAAACAAAATGCTACAAAAATCTTTCGACAAAAATTTTTGGTTTCAAAGATGGCGCCTTTTAAAGGTTCAAATTTTGACTTTTTCTCAATTTAAACGAAAAGTATAAAAGTTGGACGAGAACATTATATTGAGAAAATGTTGGTATTTGAAAGTTCTATCGATCGGTATATCAGTCCTTAACAAGCGTTTCTGCGTTTGGAAGATACATGCAAAAATGAAGTGTTTTTGCGGCAACCCCCGTGCGAGTGCCAACGCGCAATACACCTGAGTTAAGCGGAGAAGCCCACAACGAGCTAGGAAGGCGTGTATTCTCCGATCTCCATATTAATTTGCTAAATATATAAAGGTGTTTTTTTTCTAATGCTATACATGCAAGGGTTCCGAAGCGAAATGACGGTATCCCAATAGCTGGTCTAGAAAAGCTTTAGGAGTGAAACAATAAATTGTATCGATTTCAAACAATAGAAATTAATCATCCTATTAATCATTGTGCGCGTTCTTTGATTAATATTAAGTGGAGTTAGGCAGTGTAATTAAGTGATACCGATTTTTGTATACACTGGCCGGCCACTTTATTAGGCACACCCCTGCTGTGCGCACAAATGATGTGTCTCACACAACTTTTCAAGCCGGTAGGGGTAGTGTCATAGTGTGGGAGATGTTTTCCTGGCACACGTTGGGTCCATTGATACCTCAGGACGCTAGAGCGTACCTAAACATCGTAGCTGTCCAAGTGCAACCGTACATGTTAACAGTTTATCCTCATGCAGATGGCTACTTCCAGCAGGATAATGCGCCGGTGCACAAAACCCGCATCACTATGGGATGGTTTGAGGAACATGACTTTTCTTTGCTGCAGTGGCCTGCTCAGTCCCCGGACCTCAGCCTGATTGAAAATTTATGGGATGAGCTGGAATGGGCTGTTCGCTCTAGGCCTACACCTCCATCAAATCTTCAGGAACTCCGTGACACACATGTCTGCATGATAAACAATACCTCAACAACGTTTTCAGCATCTTGTGGAATCCATGCCTTGACGAATTCAGGCTGTTTTGAGGGTTAAAGGAGGCCTAAAATGCTGTTAGGCAGGTGTACCTATTAAAGTGACCGGACAGTGTATATCCTATTTAATAGGAAATAAAAAAATAGTGTTTGTCTTGGATTTCATTTGAAAATAGACGACTACCTTTTTGTTTCCATTGTTTTCTTAGGTTTAAAAAATATATTTTTGCTTTCTATTAAATTTAATTTTTTTAATTTCGAATGCCTTTATTTTTTCCCCATAGATTTAATATTTGATAACAGTGAAGAAGCATATTAACAAGAATATGATATAAGTAGGCTACATCACCAGATTTTGAAGTAGAATGTGCAAATCCTAACAAATTACAATTGAAACACAAAATTTCATTTAAAACTAGACGTAAGTGCCAATAGCAAAAAATACATTATTAAACTTATTTAAAACCTTTATCAAGTCACACTGTATATAAGAATGGCATCTCCGTCCTGTTACTTAATTTTATAAATTTCTTTTTTGTTTTTGTTTTTTAATTTTAATTATCAAAAATTTTCTTAATTTTCTTTTTATCGTTTAGTCATCAAGTAAGAAAGAGTTATTTTCTATCTTATTTTTGTTCTGTCTAAATGCAATTTCTTGTTATTGTAGATAAGATTGGTTTAAGAAGAATTGTAAGAGATGCTAATTGCGAAAAATGCTCATTTTATACCAACGATGCTAACATTAAAGCTTACTATAAAGGCGAAGAAATTCCCAGATATAGTCTGATAGAAAACAAATCGACAATTTCTTTCATCTGCTCGAATATTACCGATTACCTTTTGAAAGGGGAAAATAAGATCACATGCAATGATGGAAGATGGTCAAGTGTTATTCCAACATGTGAACTTCTCCAAGCGGAGTCAGGTAATCAATTGTTATCTAAAGAAATATTTAGGAATGGGAAGTAAGAGTTATTAGTTACGCGTAACCAATAACAGTTATATTTTACACACAATATTCAGTAACGCTGCTACGTTTTAATAATAATAACTTAGTTACTTTTATTACCAATGAAATAAAGAAAACTCGTTATTGTTTTTTTCATTATACCGCTTCCAGGATTTACCACGGGGTTTCAGTAGGGAGCGGAGGATTTGAGACCTGCATTTTAAGACAACCACATAAACCGAAGTCTTTGAATGTCTTCCAATTCACTGATTTCATCTTCGAAAGCACTCATATATATATATGCAAATGAAATCCTCTTATATTTGCGATATTTATCGTGATCCATTCCGTGAATCCGTGCAGTATTTTTTTTTCACGAACTTCTTTGTTTAATAAACATCCTTTAAGCGTCTTAACTAGATGGGAGGTCCTCCCTTGGATCTCCGAGAACCTCTGCTTTTCCGCTCTATCGCAAACACTGGATCATATTGTATGAGGAAGCCTCCTACTGTGCAAGTTTCACCAAAGAATGTTATTATTTTTTTTTTCATCCGCCTTATATCTGAACTGTGATATAATCGGGGAGCTTATATTTTTTTTTTCCTATCTTACAATGTCAATACTGCATGCAGTATCTGAGCAGGTAGATTATGCTAGAAAGTTGAACGTTGCTGAAGATCCTGAAGAAATTCCGTTAACCAATTTGATTTGATTCATTGATAATATTGTAAGGTTTTGTTTTTGACTTTGTAATTGTAACTCAGTTTTGAAACTAATTTTGCAAGACCTGAAATTGTTATAGAAGTAAAAATAGATACCGGTACATATATTTTTAAAAGTATAAATACTTAATAAAATTGAAAAAAAAAGTAATTTAGATTTTAATATAAGTAAGAATTAGACATACAGTAGAACCATGATTATTGGAGTCATAGGATAGCAACTGAAAATCATCGGATAATAATGAGAAGCGGATAATTGAGATTTTTATTGTAAACAGCCTCTTTTCCTTATTTATTTATTACAAAATTCATATTTTTTTTTTAAATAAGTGATTTTATTGAGTTGTCTTCAGAGGAGTGTATCTCTTTTGTTCCGAGTGTATCTGTAATCGTAGAACACCATGTTTTCTATATTTCACGAAAAGTCTTGTTGACATCTTAAACACACACATGGATCTCATTTACGATAGTATACTAACGTTCTTCTTTATGTAATCATGACATATTATGGTGAACAGTAGTCTATTACGAAGGAAATGTCTTTTTTCTAATTTGAGAAAATAAAACTTTAAAATCATTCTCAGCAAATTGTTGCTATGTAAGTACTCATATCCTCTTTTAATACCAAGTCTAATACTATTGCTTTCACTGCAGCTTATAAAACGATTTTAATATGAAAAATTCTTCATATTGATTTCATTTCTTTATTTAACTTTCTTTTTTTTATTTTGATTGAAGAGAATGAAGAGCCTCCAATGTCTTTTTCAAGAAATGATTTTGAAGTGGATGAAGATGGGACCGTAATTCTTTCACCCTCCTCAGAACTTCTGGCTGTCTATTGTTATTGGAAAAAGCTGAATAACTATACAGGACAGTATACTTTTCCAAAATTTGAAGTAGTTAAAGGAAATGTAAGTAGATCTGGTAAGTTTTCAATCAGTTTTAAATTATAACTATCTTTCTAGATATACTTTTGTACCTTTCTATGTTCTACTAAGAACGCTTTTATGCTGAATTGGAGCCAAGCTCGAGGAGAATCTTCAGCAAATCCTTTATTCATGCAGATATTTACGGAAAACAAAAAACAAATAATAATAATAATAATAATAATAATAAGCCTCCATAGACCCTACCTCCTCGCGGTGGGGGCGGGAACTACACTAGCTTTAGGGTAGGCTAAAGGGTCCAACCATTTATGATGAGAACACGTTCTAATATAGATCATGCTGCATCGGGTGTGGCGCAGGATAAAGTCACCTGCGTTCGGGGGTTAGGCAGAGGCCTCCGTTCGAAAAATATACTACAGTCTCCCGCAGGTGGTGATGGAGAAAGTGGCACCCCATCCTGTAGTATGGCTACCACAATGCCCGGGCAACACCATCCAGCCCGAACAGTCGGAAGTGTTTCGTCTGTGTCAGAGCAGGCGACCACCAAGACTGGGAAACCACGCCAGCGCATCCGATGGTCACCACAGATGAACCAGGATCTTATGCGCGACTTCTTCACTGTTACAAAGTTAGGTACTCAACTAACAGGATACAGACAGGCACTACACCAAGCTTTCACCACACGTTATCCATCGTTAGGGCTTAGCGAACAGCGGGTAGCGGATCAGCGACGTTCAATTGTAGTAAACAATCTTATTCTCCCATGCATACTTGCACAAATTAAAGAAGAAGTCGCTGAATCCAACCACAGGACACCAAACCACACCCCACCAGAAGACACCATTATGGAAAACACAGAAACAATCTCTACCTCTCAGTACACATGCCCCAACAATACAACTAATGAAATATTACGTGCAGCTCATGATCATTTCTACACTGCACTCGCACAATACACAGGCACAGACCCCACACTCAGGCCGCCACTCCCCAAAGTACACACATCAAAACAACTCGCCACAGTCATATACCATCTCAACACACACACTATCCCACAACACCTTGACAACATCCAAACATTAGAAGACATACATACAACACTCTACTGTGCCGCACAGGGAACCATTCGGGCACTTGGAATCAAACAACACAACATACCTCCCACTGCACGGACACAAGAATACATCCCCCCTTGGAGACGTCGCCTTGAGGGCCGCATCAGCGACCTTAGAGGGGACATAGCCAGGCTCACACAATACTGTGCAGGAAACAAAACAAAGAAACTTATGTCCCAGGTTAGAAAGATATTCAAGCACATAAATACTCGCCCTTCACATTCAAATCATCATAACCAGGTTCAGGAACATCTCGACACACTAAAACAAAAACTCAGTGCACTTGCAAAAAGATTACAAAGATACAAACAGTGCACTCTGCGCAAAAAACAGAACAACACTTTCCAATACAATGAGAAAAAATTCTACAGATCCCTTACATCTTCCTCTACTGCAACTAACACAAACACTCCCAACAGCGAGGCTTTACATGAATACTGGTCGTCTCTGTGGTCAAACCCTATTCCCCACAATGATAAAGCACCATGGATAACAGAGGAACAGCAACTCACTGAACACTTACCCTGCATGTCCTTCCATGAGATTACTCTCGCAGACATACAGACAGCACTAAAACATGCACACAACTGGAAGGTTCCTGGTGCAGACGGAGTCCAGAACTTCTGGATCAAGAGGTTCACGTCACTGCATGGAAAACTAGCGCGTACACTCACTGACATAATCTAACACCCAGAACATATGCCTCGTTTCCTCACACAGGGTGTCACATACCTACAGAGCAAGAACACTGAAACAGCGCAACCTGCAAACTACCGCCCAATCACTTGCCTCCCCACACTTTACAAACTCATCACCTCCTGCCTCGCAGACAAGATCTACACACACATCGAGACATATAACATTCTTTCCGAACAGCAGAAGGGCTGTCGCAGGAATTCCCAGGGTTGTAAGGAGCAACTCCTTATTGACTCTGTAATCCTGCGCCAGGCACGCGCGAAGAATAGGAGCTTACATATCGCATACATCGATTACAAGAAGGCATTTGATTCTGTCCCTCATTCCTGGCTCCTACACATTCTTCATATCTACAAAATACACCCCAAGATCACGGCATTCTTAGCTGCCACGATGAAGAGTTGGAACACAACATTACACCTACGCACCTCTAACACCTCCATCACTACAGATCCCATTCCCATAAGGAGAGATATTTTCCAGGGAGACTCCTTGAGTTCTGTTTGGTTCTGCCTCGCCTTGAATCCACTGAGCCATATACTAGATAACACAAAACACGGTTATAGGCTTACCACAGGCACTGTGACACCATATAAAATCACACACTTACTCTACATGGATGACATTAAACTCTATGCCACAAACAATGCACAACTTACTAATTTACTACAAGCCACCACACAGTTCACCAAAGACATTGGGATGGAATTTGGAATTGACAAATGCCGCAAGTTACACTTAATACGTGGGAAGACTTCGAATTTGGAGGGTTTTGAACTGGACCATGGTTTGGCCATTCAATCCATGGAACAGGGAGAGACCTACAAGTACCTGGGCTTCCAGCAAGCGCGCGTCATTGACAACGTGAACATCAAAAATGCACTGAAGAACACATACCTTGCTCGAGTTCACAAAATCCTCAAAACACAACTCAACGCAAGAAATAAAATTAAAGCTATCAACACTTTTGCCGCTCCCACACTAACATATTCGTCGGCATACTTCCATGGACAAACACCGAACTCGAAGCACTACAACGCGCAACACGCACTACATTCACGAAACACAACATGCACCACCCCAAGTCCGCTACGGAAAGGATGACTCTTCCCGCAAGGAGGGGGGCCGAGGACTCATCAATCTCATCACCCTACACGAAAAACAAGTACATGCACTTAGGGAACATTTCCACCAAAGAGCAGAAGACTCCTCACTTCACTCAGCCATTGTCAAGGCTGACACACACCTCACACCCCTGAACCTCGTAAACTCTTCTCCAACACTCACCACCCCTGACACCCACACTCATCAGCTGCGTGAATCATGGGCTCGTAAGGAACTCCATGGCAGACATCATCACGAACTCAGCCAGCCTCATGTCGACATGGAAGCGTCGAACAGATGGCTGACGAGTGGTGAGCTGTTTGGGGAGACCGAAGGGTTCATGATCGCAATACAGGACCAAGTCATCTCCACACGCAACTACAAGAAACACATTCTACACGATGCAAACACACATGACGACAAATGCAGGAAATGCCACACTACGCATGAGACGATCGACCACGTAATATCAGGCTGTCCCCTTCTCTCTCAAACAGACTACCTCCACCGACACAATCAGGTAGCGTCGATCGTTCATCAACAACTAGCACACAAACATTCACTTATTAAGAGCACGGTCCCGTACTACAAGTACATACCACAAAGCATATTAGAGTCACCCTCATATAAACTATACTGGGACCGCCCCATTCACACAGACAAAACCATGCATCATAACAGACCAGACATCACACTTGTTGATAAGGTCAACAAACAGACCTATCTAATTGATATTGCAGTGCCTATCAGCAAGAACATGCAGAAAACTCACGCAGACAAGATCAGTAAATACACTGATCTAGCACACGAGCTCCAGAAGCAGTGGAGGCAGGATCGAGTACGTGTTGTACCCATCGTTCTGTCTGCCACTGGTCTGGTACCTCACACATTGCACCACGGTCTCAGCACACTAGGACTTCACAAAAACACTTATGCACAACTGCAGAAGGCTGTGGTACTCAACACTACACACATAGTTAGGAAATTTATGGACACAAGCACACATCCCTAATCATTCTTGCACACATCTTTACACTTGGCAGTATGTGCTTTGGTCCTTGACCCGCCATATTGTTTTTGCTGGGGAAACCCAAGGTTTGAAACATACAAACATAATAATAATAATAATAATAATAAAAAAACCTTTGAATGCATATGCTTTTTTCGAGTGTTTGCATGGCTGAATCTTTGACCTTAGTCCATTTGAACTGTTAGTAATTTTTTTGCACTTACAAGGAGAGGACAAGAGTTGTATATCAGGGATTTTGTGCCCTTTTGTGAGATGAAAGTACTCATGAAATACTTCATAAATACAGGCTATCGGGATTGGGATTCAACAATCTTTCGTTTTCGAGATAATTGATGTTTTTTATTTGATGTTATATTTTTATTTGTATTTTCATTTCTGCCTAACAAAACAAAAACTAAATAGAAATAAACAAATAGAAGTATAAAAAGGGAAAAAAGAAAAAGAAATAAAATAAAAAATAAAAAAGTAAAAGAAACTGCGTTATCATAAAAGGTAATTAAAAAAGAAAAGACGCAGAAGAAAAATTCATGAGGCAGCAGACTTCAACGACGGACCATCTGTTCCGTAGCCAAGCGATATACCCACAGCGCTACGACTCAACTTTCTCTTTCAATTGACACAGGAAGCTATTCAGCTAACACTCCATAAAGCACTCCAGAAAACATAAAATATATCGAAAACGGTAGATTGTTGGACCCTAATCCACAGTATATTTTTGAAGTACTTCATGAGTACGTTCATCTCACAAAAGGGCATTAAAATCCATGATATACAACTCTTGTCTTTTCCTTATTAGTTGTATCATCAAGATTTTACCGATGAAGTCCATACAGATTATTTCTTCAGATATACAATGATAGGGATTGAAGGCATTGATTGGAAATTTAGATTTAAATTCTTTGTTCAAATAAATAATTTTTAATGTTTGTTAAAGTAATAATTCAGTGTAACTAATCGGAATTAATTCTTTACATTTCAAATGAAGGTAATTTCTATTTATTTCATTTTGATATTGATCGATTACTAATGTGTATCAGTTGCGATTTAATCGTGATGCGTTTGTTGTTAATTAATCATGGATGAGGGATTTCTTTCTCGGGTGTTAAAGGTGGGGTGAGGGATGGGAGGAGGCAGTACCTGCCTATTGACCTCCCTCGCAAAATAGTCGCGTTGATCACGAAGCATAGAAGCCTTCCTATAACTCTGTGGGGCCGCCAGCCTGATGGGAATTCTTTAACTTTATCCTTTTAATAGATAATTATTACAATTAATTTTCAGCTGATTAAATAATTCTCTGTTTCACATTGAATTTTTAAGAAATTGTTGAACATTTCAAAACCTACATAAAAATAGACTAAAAATTACATATTTAATTTGACATTATTGAAATGATCACATTACTGAAAGCAACGATGTTAGGTTTTTTTTTACACATAGCTTTATACCGTATTAAGTTCATAATCGTAGCTTTAAGTGAATAATCTGCTCCTCTTGCTCTGTCAATTATATAGTATTGGAGAAAACAAAATATAGTGAAAGACATTTACTGCTCCGACTCCTGGTTGTTATGATTAAATAACAGTTAAAAAGTACATAGAGATACCCTAACTTAACATTATCCATCCCAGATGTCTCAAATATGTTCTAAATGTTCGCCTTTACGGCGTCATACCGTTCCTCTAAATTTTCTACCATATCCCTGAATAACGACTGTCTCAAGGCATCGTATAGCATAATGTATAACCCTGAATAGTGTTCCATGGGTTAGTGTGGAATACCCACTGCTTCAACCTCCCCCAAAGATACGCCTCAGGCAGCGTAAGATGGGGGAATGGGAAGGATATGGAAATTCTGTGAACCTCGGGATGAAGAAGCTGTCTGCACACCTCATGTAAGCATATGTTTCAAAAGATGGTCGTGATTCTCGTTTGGTGTTACTGGCAAACCAGTGCACCATTTAAGCGTTGTCAGCATCTTTTCGTCGGAATTTTTGGATCAAGCCAAGAATCACACTGTCACTTGAGGCGTGTTTCTGAAACTTAAGCTGAAACCGCTTCTCCACATACGGAAGACTGATCTGTATTTTTGTCCTATACCCTATAAACTGTTGTATTCGACTAAAAATAACTTTTCTTCACTGCTCAGAATTATTACTGCCCAATCCCAGTTACTACACAGTTTATATTCAAATAGATTATGACATTCGGACACACCCTATTATCGCGTAGGGATGCGAAATTTTTCACTACTATTTGTTTTGCTCATAATAACTTAATATTATTACAAAATACTAATGTTACTACATTTAATCAAGAGATTCTTTTAAAATCGAGAAATAATCATGTGATTTTGTATGTTTTACTTTTATATATCTGAATGATATACTCTGAATGTTTATTGTATCAATGCAGATGTGAATTTGTGCAAACAACCAAAACAAAATAGTGATCAGGCAAGTAATCAATCAGTAAAAGCAGTATTATTATATAAAAGTCGGTACATTAGTAGTTCTGTAAACACTTCGCTCCAATTAAAAATTACATTTCATATTAACAGTCTTTTAATTAAAAGCAAAAGTGATCATAAATTTTGATTGTTATCAAAAAAGTGTATATGTAGGCCTATAACATATCAAATTACATAATTTTTGATATTGATAATTGATTTTTATTTTTTTTACTAAATTGTTAATGTATTAATAACTAATCTGCTACTGTCGCTTCGCTCCGAAAGCCTTGCATTTTTATAATGTAAAAAAAAAACTCTTTATTTATTCAAAAAAGCAAATTACATAGAAGTTTACTAAAAACTGAAACTTAAAATTAAGAACATTCATGTGAAATTTCATGTTACCAGGTAAAGCGGTTTCAAAGAATTGCGTATCCTTCAACACAGTCCCCCCCCCTCCCCGCCCGTTTACACTCCTTAGGATGCTAATACAGAAAATTTGCCGAATTCGTATATTTTAGATTTTGACAAATAACACTCATGTCAAAGTTCGTTTTTCCAACTAAAGCGGTTTTCCAGATATGCGTACCCTTCGAGAAAGTTTGTCCCCTATTATTCAGGAACCGGGTTTTCACTGTTCTTAAATTAAAAACTTTTTTTTTAAAACTTAAGAACAATATTATTTCCTTATAACTTAAAAAATATAACACACTAAAATTTGCAATAACAATAAAAAGTTGATATTTACAATTTGGAGACTTTCGAATCTACTGGAGATTCATCTTCATTCCTGTTCATGAATCTTGTTTGTTATTGCAAATTTTAGTATGTTGTCATATTTTTTAACATATAAGGAAATTATTTAACAACATTATTATTTTCTAAATAATAAAAAAAAGAAAGAAAATTCATTATTATATATAAAAAAGAAAGTAAAAACAGAAAAAAAAGAACAAGAACTGAAAATATTTGTGTGTATATATATATATATATATATATATATATATATATATATATATATAAATATTGCTTCCAAGCAGATTTGAATCCAGTACCATACCTCCAGCGTTTAACGCTGAAAGATCAGCGTTTAACCACTGAGCCACGTCAACAGTTCAACAGCAGAGACAGAGGTGAATTAATAAGCAGTACTTGAAAATTAGACACAAAAGTGTCAAGGGGGTTAATTCAGTGGGAGGGGGAGATATGTACAGGTTTCTTTGTAGTGCATTGTTTTTTGTATATCATAAAAGCTTAATTTAATAATATACTATGAAATTAATTTACTGGTACAAAAGAATCAAAATATATATTAACTTCTGGAATTTTCTGATTCAGATTATTAACTAAAACAGAAATATCATGAAACAAATTTTAAAAGTATGGTTTTAAAGATTATTCCATAGGTTTAAGATCAGTGATTTAATCCCCCCCCCCCCCCGCCCTTCAATAAAAAAAAAATAATCATTATAATAAGATTTTTGTTTTATTTTTTTTTGCATGTGTTTTTTTTTGACAAATATCCTTATATAATTTTCTTCATCAATCAAAGAACAGAATTTGAAGTAATGTGTTCCAATCCACTTCTTCCCTCTTCTGAAAATCGCCTGACTTTTGAGATTACTTGTGAATATACATATAGCTATTTTTCTTATTTTTTATGAATCGTATATTACAGTGAAATGCTTCATAAATGAGCTAATAACTAGATTTTAAAATAAAAGAGATATCAGATAAATATTATTAGAAAACCCCGTTAAGATGTTACAGAAGTCTTTGACAATGTACTTCTTTCACTCTTTACATCTCGACGCTTCTCTCCATGTCTTCGTATTATTCAATTGATATCTTGTTTATGGCGTTGATGATTTAATGAACCATCAATGAATCCATTCTTCCCTAGATGAAGGAACTTGGTTTAAAGAAAACCCTAGCTCCAAAGATATTAAGAAATTATTGTACCTATTACACTGATTATTACAGCTCCATTTTGAGGGATGATTGAATTATGTATTGAAAGTGAAAGTGTTATTAAAAGATTTTAATGTTTATTATATAAGGTAAATAAAAAATACTCATCTTATTCATCTGTTTGGTCTTGGAACAATCAAGGTCAAGAAAGATAAACATGAAAAGGATGAGATGTCCACGGAAGAGTCAGTTTTGTGTGCATTTTAGCATGGCTACCGGCTGATTGATACCGCTGAATTCTATGGTAATGAAGCGGAGGTGGGCCGAGTTATTGCCAAGAGTGGAGTTCCACGAGAAGAAATTTACCTCATCTTATTCTATCTTATCTGTCCAAGCCATCATTCTTCAAGATAACGCCACATATCACAGGCTCCTGCCAGGCTTTGTTACGTCGACGGGTGGGAAGTCTTGGAACACCCTCCGTATTCGCCAGATCTGAATCCATGCGACTTTGATTTGATTCCAAAACTCAAATTGCAGTGCGAACAAAGATGAAAGTTTG
>JAFIDM010006943.1:77905613-77941139 GCA_023159025.1 Thereuonema tuberculata
TGTTTAGGTCTGATATGTAAATAATTAACCAAAGAAAAAAGTTTTTTAAGATATTATCACTTTCTTTACGAAAATATGGAATAATTCAGTCGCATAAAATGACGACTATTTACTAATGAAATACAACTGTGAATTTCTATTTGAAAACTAACATAATTAAGAGGGTTTTGTTTAATGAAGGATATAGAACTGCATATACTGACGAGCTTGTATCTTACTAAATTAGTGGCAGTGAGATTCGTTTCTTACATAAAACTTACGGAGTTCTTGTTTTGTTTGACGTACAGATATTCCCATAAGGGCCCACGATGGCCAATGGATTGGAGGTAAGACTCTCAAAGTTTCAATGACTCGGGACTGAGATGAAGTCAGATGGTCATTCCATTGCTCGCCCGCCTGTACCCCCGGGAAAGAAAGACGTTACCCATTCTACAGAGGACTGAGTGGACTACAGGATCCGTCTGAGGAGAATTTTGAGTGGAACAATTCCGACCACCGCAGAGCCTATTTTTCCAATCGTCAATCAAGCAACCGGGCCTACTGCTTAGATTTAATCTAGGTGTCGGATAACATTCTTAAATAAAGAATTTATTTTATTCTTTTGAATAAATGACCATTGTCGATTACATCGTTGATTCATTTTAAATTTATTAGACATTTTATTTCCTGCTGAGCATTTCTTATAATACATTGATATATGATCGAAGTTGAGTTTTCCAAAAAAAAAAATCATTATATGCAAAAAAGTTAGTAAGTTATCGGTGGAATTGAGGAAAGAATTACGTTATGGTCCTTAATTAAATTCAAAACTCAATTAAACTAGAATTGTTTACACTTAAGAATATCGGTAAAAAAGATTTAAAGTATTTCAGGACGATGGAAGAGGAATTAAAATATGACAATTCTCAATTTTCGCAGTTTTGAATAGAGAAAGAGCTTCAATAAACATAATAGAAAATGCAGGATGTACAGAGAGCAACTAATACCATCAACTTACGATGATTAAAAAGAAATTAGTATAGTAATTGATACAAATTTAAAAGCCACAAATCGAGGAGGGGGAGGCGGTGTTTAAACACCATCGAATAAATGTGGGATGCACTTCAAAGTGCGGTTACTTCCAGGAATCCACCAGGAAACATTATGAATTGATCAAGTATTATTATTAAAAAAAATGTTTTTACTTTGGGTTTGATTTTACAATTGGGTACTAGCCAATCAGAAGCGATGTTGCTATTCACTGCCTAACGGCGTTTTACTGCTTCCGGCAGTTTTCAGAGAGTGTAAATACATTATGTCATTGGTGTTGTTGTGATGTTTATCCTGGTGTTCCACGTTATCTTACTGTTGGTAACGTCATCATTTCTTTTTCTTTTCCAAAATGGAGGATTACGGAATTAATTCAATGTCTGCGTTAGATGAAATTTACCTTTCGGCTTATTGCGAAAACATCGAAGATAATATTAGACGAGAGCGTGTACGTTTTTTGGCGGACGATCCATACAGGAGAGGAAATTGGTGGTTAGTAGCGCAGTCAAAATTGAATTCTCGCCACCTCTACACGTTCGATATTGTCAGGAGAGAGACAGTATATGTCGATGGAAGTCCGCGGGGACATTTTGTTCCAGGTGTCGGTTTGCGGTACGTGTAGGTTTTTTTTTGGGAATTTTAGTATTCCTGGCTACTGCATTTCATCACCAATTTTATTCTACAACGCTAACAACCAACTTTCGCTATCCTGTAACACATGACAGACGCCATGACAGCAGGTAACCTTAATTTCTGTTTTTTCAATTTTTTCACAAATACAGTATTACGCAATCGGACGAATCCTTAGTATTCATTGGTATTCAATTATGTAATCTATTCAAGCTGGCCCCTTTTAGAAAAAGATCTGTTTTTATTTCTTTGGTTTTTTTTATGTCTTTGCTTTTGATTTTCATCCGGAAGTTACATCATGTGACCTTCACTTCCGGTTCTGCTTCTTGAAAATAGTTCCACTTCAGCCATCTTTCCTTCCGAGAAAAAAAAAAAAAAACACCGCCCTACCCGAAAATAAATTTTAACCTTACTTTGGTTTAACTTTATAGTTTTTGAACTTCTATACCTTTTTTAACTTGAGAACATTATAAACTGCATGGCTCCCCTTATTTAGTCTTTTTTTTAGGCTGCAACCGTCATTCTTGTTTAGTCTACCATCTTTTTTTTCCTTTCCCTAGCTTCTCGTCACGTTCATTCGTTTCCTTGGAAACGCATTGTTGACCACGTGATCGTTTCTTAGTTTGTTTTTAATTATTGTGATTTTGGTATTGGTCTATTTATCAAAGAATTTTACCACAAACATTATGAAATTGTGGGACGCTCTGCAAGGATGCATTGTGCGCACTGTCTCCACGGTACTAGAAAGTGCTCGTGGAGTCCTTGCCACGTCGTATAGCTGCTATTACCCAAGCGCGAGGAGGACCTACCGATATACAGGTATCCCAGTTCTTTGGCACTTCAGTGTATTTGGAACGCATGATTTTTCGTCATGATCTTTAAAGTTATTCCGATGTTCAGGTTCAACTGAAAACAAATAAAACTTTCTAACTTTCGTTTTCTAACAACGAAACAAGTGAGAGTGATTGACCGGAAGCAAAGTCGTAGGGAGACAAATGGAATGGAAGAGCTTTGTTAGAAATAAAGCTCTTTTATACCTATACCCAGGGCCGGATTTAAGCATATGCTACCTAGGCTGCAGCCTACGGGCCCACACCACAAAGGGGGCCCGCACCACAAAGGATCCCGCGACCACTGTCCAGATGAAAAATGATTCTGCATCAATTTTTAAAATCAGGTTTTTTTGTTTTAGTAAATAAATAGTATAAAAGTTTGGTGATCGTAATTATCATTTATCGTTTGCATTTGGTTTAACTTAATGTGGTGTTTGGGTGTTTGACCAGCCTAACAAGAATATCTCCCACTATCTGCCAGCCGGAAGTTTCGCGAAGGCGACAGAAAACACGGAGCGCAAGGGAGACAATTCTAGAAGGCATTGCTGTCGCATATAAGGAAGGCGCACTCGTCATCTTCTGCATAGTGGTTCAAGCAAGCGTTCACGATAGTTTAACATAAATAATAACCAAATAGTTAAGTTACTAATTAGTGTGTATGGTTTAGTTTTAATGTTAAAGTTAGTAGTTTGTTCAATAGGCAGTGTGTGTGTAGAAATAAATAGTGATTAACTGCTCCTGGGTCCTGGTCCTAAAATATTTTATTCACACGGAACCCGGTAAGAAAGTAAGAATAAAACCATTGATAATGTAGAATGTAGGCCTACTGTTTCATATTAACACGTTTTCAATAGAATAAAGTAAAGTTGTAATATGTCGTTTTTTTATATTTTTCGGTTTTTCCGAAAAAACTCATCTAGTATTATGGACCGCCACAAAATACAAACTAATCGACATCAAAAGAAAGAGGAATTCCTATTGAAAGATTTCTAATATTCATGCCTAACCAGGGCCACAAAGCTGAAGATATATTTCAAGGCTTGAGCAAGTTTTTGAAGGAGAATGAAATAGATATTAAGAACTTACGATAACGCTTCTTCAATGAGCGGAAAGTACAATCGTCTTCAAGCGTTGGTAATGGCAGAAAATAAATTAGCAGTATGAGTACCTTGTCCTGGGCATTCACTCAATCTTGTAGTGCAGGCTGCTGCCGAGTGCTGCCTGAGTACTGTAAGTTTTTTGCCTTTTTGGAAGAACTTTTTGTACATTTTATGGCCTCAACTAACAGATATAAAGTTTTAACCGATTGCTTGAAAAATTCCGATGCAAAAACCCATTCTCGTGCCAACATACAACAATAAACGTTGGTCATGCAGAGCAGATGCTACAAACAGTGGCGTATCAACGCCTTTGGGGGCCCGGGGCGGGAGTTCCATTATTCCACAACCAAAAAAAAAAAACGGAATCTCCAATTCAACAACCAAAAAAAGGAAATCTTGCTTTTACAACCAAAAAAAAAAAAAAGAATAAAAAGGAAATAAGGCTAGTGGGGCCCCCTAGGCTTACTTTTACAACCAAAAAAAGAAAGAATAAAAAGGAAATAAGGCTGGTGGGGCCCCTCCCAGGCGGGGGCCCGGGGTGGACCGCCCCCCCTCCCTTGGTACGCTACTGGCTACAAAAGCCCTTTTGCGAGGCTGTAGAGAAATAAAAATGCACTTTTTGAAATTTCACAGGACAAATAAGATTCAGGGAAATCACGTGTTACTGCTCTAAGTTTGCATAACAAAATGTCAAAGTTGGAAACGGGGCTATACACAGTATTTTGGGAAGATATCTTGGGTCAGTAAACAAAACTAGTGAATTCTGCAGAACCTTAGATTGAACATGAATACAGCACTGGCGTCGTTTACAAGCTTCATAAGAACAAGACGCGATAGCTTTGAAGAATATCACCTGAAAGCTGCTGAGTTAGCTGGTTCTAATTGCACAGGGTATGAGAATGAAACACAGCGAAAACGCAAAATAAACGTGCGTTTGTCACCTCTTGACTGTGTCCAAGCATCAGAAGTTGAGCTGACCCCATCAGAAAAATTTCGAACTCAGAATTTCCTTGATATCATAGATCAATTTGAATCATCATTGCGACAGAGGATTGAGGCATACAAACTAATTGATACCCGGTTTCTCAACAAGTTGAATACTCTCAGTAATGAAGAGATAATTGCAGCAGCTCAAAAACTTAGCAGAAACATATAACAATGACTTGGACGATCAAATGGGAAAATGAACTGATTCAGTTGAAATTTTTTTACCATGAGTTTGTCACTTATGATCACAAACAGCAGTGGAGAAAGGTCATTTTCAAAATTGAAGTTGATCAAAAACAGGCTTCGAATCTCCATGCTAGAAGACATGTTAGAACGCTTTAGCTTTACTCAGCATTGAAAGTGACATTTTAAGAATACAAAAAATTATGAAGATATTATAAGTAGCTTCATTAGTACGAAGTGTAGGCGAACTAATTAGCCATTAAGAATGTGACACTTTCGTTATAGTTAAATTTGTTTGGAAAAGTTCTGTATTTGAATTAAATATGTTATGTATGTTGTACAGGTTAAGTGTATTTTGCTTGTTCATTACATTCCTTTTTATGCTTATGAAAGACGCCTTATAATTATATCCACCGTTTGTCTGTCTGTCTGTGGACACATACCCCACAATGCTTCGCAACGGCTTCTGTTAGCTCAGTTGGTTAGATCGTCGTGCTAATAACGCGAAGGTCGTGGGTTCGATCCCCTCATGGGCCATTCTTCTTCTTCAATTTTTTTCTCCCCATTTTAGATCTTTTCAGTTTCTCAACTTATGACATTATGAGATATTGGTTATGTAATCCTTTAGAATTGGGATTTTGATAACTACTTTATTTTCTCTAAAATTAGTATCACATTGTTTAAAGTAGATATTTAGGAAGCGAATGTTTTAGGATTTCTTGAGTGTTGTAGGTGGCCTGTTAGCTCAGTTGGTTAGAGCGTCGTGCTAATAATGCGAAGGTCGTGGATTCGATCCCCTCATGGGCAATTCTTATTCTTCATTTTTTTCTCCCCATTTTAAATCTTTTCACAGTTTCTCAACTTAAGTTTTTTTTTAATCATTATTAGGAATTCAGTGTATTAACAAGGTTTGAGTTAAGAATGACGATTATTCGATACAAATAGGTGTGGGTAAAAAAGCATGGGGTCGCAAAGAGACTCGCGCGTGCATTTCCTAGACCACCCCGGCGCAGTCTATTCTAAAGTAAAGGTGACTCAAGCCGTTGCGAAGCACTGTGATTGGTTTACTAATCGTTATTCTACCTGGTTGTTATCTTGCATTTTGAATTTTTTAACATGTTTACTTAAAATTACGGTATGTTATTTTTCAAATCGTAATACTCATATCTGCATATTTAGAAATATAGATTTGAATCTCAACTTTGTATTCTTTTATAATAATATAGTTGTTCGTAGCTATGTCAATAAATCATGTTAAATACCTTAATGATGTTTAGTTCTTTTCATTTTTATCATCTCATGAATTCATCAAATTCTAAATACTGTATAGGAACGTTGCACGTAAATTTTCTATAATTTAATCATAAACTTTAAACGTTTATTTTTAGGTTTTTAATTGGATAATTGCTGAAAATGCGGTTTTTGTAGGTTGATTTTAAAAAAAAATATTTTGTCCGGTAGGGCCCGCGCCACAGGTTCAGCCTAGGGGCCCACAGTTCCTAAATACGGCACTATACTCTATACCTATACTCTAAATTGATAATTTTGTAGATGACCTAATGTAGAGTGAATGCTAGTGAAATACTTTGATGTTCTAAGAGTTTTTCAATAAATGTCAAAAATATGCAGTCAGGTTCCGTCTTAATGCTCGCATTATTCTGTGCTGCTTTGAAAGCTATTGTCTTCGAAAAATAGAATACACTGATAATTAATTCATCGTTCTACAAGCACCGAAAGACGTGGGATTGGTTTTTGAGGTTAAACTCGGGGCTTCTAAAGAGAACAAAAGCGGAAGGAGAATGGAATCTAATTTTAGCAGCCAATTAACCTTATTTCTTTCTTTACTTTGCTTTCGTTCAGCAACATTCTCTTAGGGGAAAAAAGGAAGCCTTGGCTGCTAAAGCAGATTTTTTTTAATTTGTGAGTCTTTATTCTTATTCAGCTCCACCACAAATAAACAGAATCCTAAAATTTCCAAAAATTATCTTAAAATGTCGTTTTGAACTTCACCACTATAGTTAAAAACAATAGACAGAAAGAAAAATTAGAAATATTCTGTAAGTAATGTGCTTACAGTAATTTTTTAATGTAAAGTTTGGACTTCATTCCAAATCTTTCTCAAGTTTGATTCAAGTTTGAAAGATTAAAAAGTCTAATCGAAATATTGCTCTTTAGTAAAGAAAAATTGAGTATATTTCTTCAGTGAAGAAATTTGGAGTTGGTCGAATTCAACTGATGATCGATATGAAGCGTGAAACAGTCTGTTTTCGATTCCAGTTCGAAAATTCCAAAAATAGCTCAGTGAATCTTTAATTGTGGGCTTTTTTTTTACGTTTATTTTTCTTTGCCATTAAGTAAAGAAATATATTGATATGATGATATATTGATGATAAGGTAGGTTGCCCAAATAAGGCCCGCCTAACGTTTAAAACTTTTTAAACTGCAAAATTTCTACTGCAAGAGTGAAAATTCTGAAAACTGTCTTGAAAGGTAGTTTAAGGTGTGCTGTTATGAAAAAGTGACTTTAGAGTTAGTGACATTTGAAATTCTTTCTGTAATAACACAATTTTGAAAATATAACTGAAGGGCCTTATTAGTTCTAAATAAAGCTCACTACTAGTCACAGGCAAACTCGCCCACTGGGACAAGAGCTTGGCAGTGAAAATAGCCAATTTCCAACATTTAGTTCTGACTAAATATTAAGCTACAAATTAATATTTAATTAGTAATTAATTTATAAAATTTTGAATTTAAAACTAGCTTTGATGATTTTTGTTAAATTTTTTCTCTTTATATATAATTACTTTATGTTATAGAATGGAGGGCCTTATTTGGAGCCCCCTGTTAACCCACACTTTCATATATTGTTTTACTAAAAAGTATTTAAATTCACGTCAACTGGAAAATATCAAATACAGTATCTTATTCTACTCATTACACATTTTAAAATGACATAAAACATGTTTAAGTATAATAAGTTGCCAAAAAATGCAGACGATTTATCAAATTAAGTTGAAATAGTAACGACAAAAGTTTCGGACTTTTACTGTTAAACTGAAACAAACATGGTGAAATTATCCACTTCAACGGACCTAATTTTTGGTGTAGCCGCTAAAAGCCAGGACCTGTCTGAAACATGACTAATCTTGGTAAATTGTCAACATTCAATTAATAAAATGAAGGATGGGTCTTATTTGAAACCGGGCCTTATTTAGGCTACTTATCTTTTAATATGATATATTGATATTAATATAATAATATGAAGAGTTAGTGATTTATTAAATAAAGTGATTTTCAGATTACAATTACAGCATTTACAATTTTGTCGATTTGAGTTTGCATTTGGGCTTTTGTTTAATGAAGGTGAAACCAAAGAATGAAGCTAGAATATTTCTTTTCTATTGCAATAGCCAACAGTTAAATGCCCATGAAATGAAAATAGTGAATTCCTACTAATTCTGGGGTGCTAAAAATGGAATAATAATAAAAAAAGCCAATTGGCTCTAGTTTACTAGATACGTGTACTACGTGTACTCAGTCAACATAGCATATATAGGTATCAATAGGAGGGAGCAAAGCAACCATTAAGAAGATAACTGCTACTTCTGTTTGATATGACCTGTCTCAGGAAGCTTCAAGACGAAAAAGAAATGGACAGTAGAATAACCAAACACAGCGAAGTTCCCTATCCAAACCTTCGAAAATTTTTCCACCAATTCAGAAGACGATGAGCAGGGATACGAACCGATGACCCACGGAAATTGATCTTGATGCTTACATCGACCAGGCTGCATTTCACAAGAAGAACTCAACGATCTTGATCGCGATCTGTAACTGCCAAAGGAAAAAGCGAAGTTACTGGCATCAAGGTTTCAATAATGGAATTACTCTCAGAAAATATGTGAGTGACTCCATTTCGTGCTCGTCATGAAGCAATTTGCTCTTTACTGTCGAAAAGAAGATCATCTTGTATTTGCAACGATGTAGATGGCCTGATGAATACCTTCAAATGAAGCATGACACTCAAGAATGAAGATTGTTCATAGACTCTTCAAAGTTGAGTCTTAAGGCGCTGTTATTATATAATGGAAATCAGCTTCAAGCCATTCCAGTCGGACACGTTGTGTAAATGAACGACACCTACCACAACTTGAAACAGCTGTTGGACAGTCTACAATACAGCCAGTATGGTTGCCATATCTCTGGTGACTTGAAAGTAGTGGCTGTGTTGATGGACCTTGCAGCTGGGATATACGAAGTTCAATTTCTTCTGTTATCTAATGTGAGTGGGAAGTTTGCACTGTGAGAATAGAGACTGGCCTGCAAAAAGATCTCTGACGGTTGGTGAGAAGAATGTGTAACACCCACCACTTCACACAGAATCACACAAAATCCTGCTACCGCCCCTACACATAAAACTCGGTCTGATGAAGAACTTTGTCAAAGCCCTGGACCACACTGGACCAGCTTTCAAGTATGTGACTGACTAAATCCCTCTTTGTTAGCGAGGCCAAAATTAAAGAGTAGATTTTTATTGATCCTCAGATCAGAAAGCTCATTAGTAATGAAAATTTTGATAGCTTACAACAGGGTGATGAAAAGAAAGGTTGGGACGCCTTTCGTCTGTTGTCAACAAACTTTCTGGGAAATGTCAGGGCAGACAAATACAAAGAACTGATTGAGAACATGTTGTTTCTGCATCAGAAACGTAACTGTAAAATCTCTCTAAAGATACGTATGCCCCATTCCCACTTAGATTTCTTCTCCGTTAACTGTGGGATGGTTAGTGATTCACAAGAGGAATGTTTCCATCAGCCATCGCATTGATGGAGAAAAGGTACCAGGGAAAGTGGCCCACTTACATGTTGGCAGACTACTGTTGGATGATTGCTAGGGATAATCCTCAGCAGCTTTACAAGCGACAGGCAAAGCGACTGCAGGAGTAGAAGCGGACATTAACCAATACATGAGGTAAGTATAAATTGCTATTCTACATCGAAAACTATTGCATATCTCTAAGAAACCGTAACCGACTTTAAATTTTAATTGTCATTTTCGCGTTCAGCACCTCTAAATCTATAAAAATTGGCTATTTCATTTGAGGGTTGCAAATTTCATTTAAATTCCTTGGCTAGTGTTATTCTCAATCGTCTTATTTTTAATTTTTAATACAGTACAATTGCTCACTGTATTAAGGTTAAGAAGAGAAACACACTAAAATGTTATAAAAAGTCTCTACATATAATTAAAAACACAACGTTTCCGCCGTTGTAGTATAACAGCCCTTATCAATTGGTTAAGTTAGAAACAGAGATGGAAATATATAAAGAAATATATAAAGGAATATTTCACCTAATCAACCAAATAGATTTTCGTCTATTTTTTGAAGGTTGTTAAAATAATGAAAAAAAAGGATGGGGGAATTTATCCCTTTCTTTTCATTACTCTAGTTTGCTTTTTAACAACCTTCGAAAAATGGACGAAAGGTTATTTGAATGCCTAGGTAAATATTCTTTTATATTTCATCTCTGTTTCTAACTTAACCACTTTATAAGGGCTATTGTAGTACAATGACCAAACGTTGAGTTTTTAATTGCATATAGAGATTTTTATAACAGTTTAGTGTGTTTCCTCTTTTTAACATTAATATTTTAACGCACGTAAAATTAATTGTACTCACTACATTATTCAATCTAATATTATCGTTTTCATCTGAGATGAAATTTTGATTTTTTGAAATTTTCAAGATTTCTTTTCAAAAGGTTCTCCTTAACATTGTTTGCAATACTTTGGTTGCAATTCTTTTTCGTTCAGTATCTTATTTCCTTCTAGTCACATCTGTAAACTAATTAAGATACCACCCTTTCTTGAGAGGAAAATTCCATTTTTTATTTAAAAAAGTTTTATTTATAAAAGAATAAAAATGTTATTCTTTGTACAACTTCAAAACAAAACAGGTAGATCATAATACAACATTACATTTATTTTTTCACTAAAATTTTTCTTTTGAAATTATGAAAAAAAGTACAAAGGAAAAGACTTCTTCAATTTAGTAAATTAACATCTTGACGAAATAAAGGATTCTAATTTTTCCACTTTCCCCGAAGTCTGAACTTTAAACAAATAAATCTATTTTTAATAAAATAAAAGCTGCCATGCTGGCGTGGCCGTACGGTTTAGCCAGCGGGCTGCCGTTGTGGCCGATGCGCCAGTACCCGGGTTCGAATCCCGGTGGTGGCATGGCTGTTTCTTTCTTCTTCTGTCATTCGTCCGTTTCCCACCTGGGACTTACTATCTCAGGGTTATCCTGGACGGGATATAATTCTCGTTCCCCCTTTCTTGAATTTCACTAGCCTCGCCCTGATGTTGTCAGGTTGAGCTAGTTGCGTGGTCACTAGTTGGCCAAATTCGTTAAAAGGAAGGAAAATAAAAGCTGATGCGAATGATGTAATTGAAATTTATTTACAGAAATTTAGATTAAGATTGATGATTATTTCTACCATTTCTAATAAAAACGTGTCATTGACAATTACATTTTTAATGTTTTATTCTAATTAACAAAGTTAATTGATTTACTCCCATATATACTGGTTGACTAATTACTTAATTATTTTCATACTTAAACAAGGGAAATGGCAAGATAGGTACAGAATAGAGAAAGTCTGGTTGCAGAATACCTGCGGTAAGTTTGGCCATCCATGATTTATGGCTTTAATGTATATCACTTACTATCCTGATTTTGATGTAATTTTATTTTTAACCACCATAAAGTGTTTGTAAGTTGTTCTCCTGTTGATCCTGTGTTTCGTATCATGATTATTAAAGCTCGTTCTCTATTCAAAAGTGCGAAAATTGAAAGTTGTCATGTGTCAGTTCCTCTTCCATCGATATGAAAAAGCTTAAATCCCTTTTACCGATATTATTGAGTGCAACAATTAATTGAGATTGAATTTAATTAAGGACCAGAACTTAGACCATGTAAGTTAGATGTTTTTGATAGCGAAAGTACGTAGCTTAGGAGTTGGTTTATTCGTCCAAACTTCAATATATTTGGTCAGATAACCTAAGCAGTTTTTAAAAGGTAGCTGTACAATCCATATAATGAATCATGTTTAATTCAAAACCGAAGAAGAACGAATTTAGTTTCATTTCAGTGAGAAATTAGACTCAGGATAATCTAAAAAAATTAAGTTTTAAATTATTCCTTGGTTTTATACAATCCAAATATTTTACAAATATTTTAAATATTTCCTCGTAACAAGAAAGAATTACAAATTACACATCACAGTAATCAGAAATCAACTGGGCTTCCATGTTACAAAGGAAGCAATCAGAAAGTTCCTACTACTAAAATTTAATACTGCAAATACAGTACATCGTTCTGTCATGTTGCACGGTCAACCATTATCAGTAAGAAACAAGGTAGGGAAAGCGATTAGTAAACCAATCACAATGCCTCGCAATGTCTAATGATCATTGACATTGCTTTAATTTGCTTCTGTTTATTTCCAATAAACGCAACAATTGCGCCTTTTGACAATGATATTTATAATGCAGCTCTACAACAATCACAACAATCACTTTAAATGAGAATGTTGTAAATGCAAACGATGCAATTGTTACGATTGTTGTGATTGTTGTGCTTAATGATAATTTAATAAGATTTTAATGATACTTGTCCACAGGACAAAGTGGAATTATAAGTCTTCTGATCTTCATCAGAAGACTAAAAAACAAGGTAGAGATATTCAAGATTAACTTTTGTTCGATCTTTGGATCTATTATTTTATGGTTTGTCAGCAGTTGCTTTTTTTTTTTCTTTTCAGATTTATCTTATATTATAAAAACGTTATTCTGTCTGTCATAAGACTTTAAGTTTTTCCAATTTTGTGACCAAACTGCAAGAGATAGATCGGTCATGCAAATGGATAAAATGTAGATCTTTTTAAGACAAAAAAAATAATACAAAAATCTTTCGAAAAAAAGTTTTGGTTTCAAAGATGTTACCTTTTAAAGGGTCAAATTTTGACTTTTTCTCAATTAAACGAAAAATATAAACATTGGAAGAGAACATTTTATTGAGAAAACTGTTTGTATTTGAAAGTTCTATCAAACGATGTATCAGTCATTCACAAACGTTTGTGCGTTTGCAAGATATATGCAAAAATGTGATTTTTCGCTTTAAATTTTTGGTGTGTGGCACCTACCCGCAATATATCTGAGTTATCCGGAGAAGCCACAACGGGCTGAGAAGTCGTATATTCTCCGACGATCTCAATATTAATTTGCTAAATAAATAAAATTTATTTAGGTTTATAAGGGTATAAATGCAAGGGTTCCGGAACGAAGCGACGATACCTGGCTATTATTATTGTATATTATAAAAACCTATATTATAAAACATTATTATGTCTGTCATTCTGTTAGCAAAATGTTAAATTTGTATTACTAAAACGTCGGAGCAAGGAATTGTTTTTGAAAAATGAGTCATGAATTTTCACAAATATTTATCATGAAGTTCTGTAATAAAAGCTAATATGTTTCGTTATCAAAAATGATAACATGGGAGTTTGAGGAACCACACACGCGACAATTCTGCGTGTTCACAGCGCCGTTAAGCGTAAAATGCGCCTCATCTGTCCACAGAATGTTCCAGAGCCACGCATCGTCGAAAGCCATTTTAACCAAGAAACGAAATGCGAAGTCTGATCCCATTTATGGATCTTGCTGCTGTAAGTGCAGTATCTGGATCTTATCTGGATCTTATACAGGATCTTGAAGAATGTACCTCAAAACTTTTCGCACCCTGGACCATGGAATTTTTAATTCACGTGCTACTGATCGAGCACTGGTCTCTGAGTACTGGACCGCTGACGCTCTGTCAGCTATTGCTACTGCCAGGACTGGTCGGACGGCGTTCTCTTCCTGGCAAGCACACCTAACTCCCCTGTCTGCATCTAATTTCTGCATCAGCTCTCGTAAACCCCTTGTCGT
This sequence comes from Thereuonema tuberculata, assembly GCA_023159025.1. Lineage (NCBI taxonomy): Eukaryota > Metazoa > Arthropoda > Chilopoda > Scutigeromorpha > Scutigeridae > Thereuonema > Thereuonema tuberculata. The sequence goes on from JAFIDM010006943.1 coordinate 77,919,370, forward strand.
CATGCATCATGTTCGCAATCCCTACAAAAGACGTTATTCTTGCCTTGCTGATGCAATTCTGCTGCTGTTCTGGTAATAGAGCTTCTACAGGAGCCGCACGTTCTTTCTTTCTTATTGGCATGGTGATTTCTGCAGATTGGTCGTTCACAGACGCATTGCGCGTTTCATATAGCGCCATTTTTTACCTGGTGGTAACTGTTTGAAATAATTTGTTTTTCGTTGGAATTCTCTTCCCCATGGTCTACGTGGATTATACACGAAGTTACATTACTTTCTATGCAATAACGCGGTTTCCAGACCGCGCAGAAGTGGGGAACTTTAATTATAACCACCCGGTGTTTTAACATAAGGAAAAATAAAAAAAAAAGATAGTTAAAAAAGTTAGGTCAAGAAAATAAGAAAAACAAAAAAAACAAAAAACACTCGGACATTAAGGATTAAGAGAAAAATGAAGTAAAATATACGAATTCGAACCGACAACCTTAGGGATATGAACAGGAAACCCTAAGTATCACGCTATAGCTGACAATTGAAATAAATGATCGCATTTCTAATATTTAAGCTAATAGAGGAAATCGAATGAGAACAATGCCAAATATCTTGAACATGGGGGGGGGGGGGCGTTCGCCCCTGGAAGTACCTCATTCCTACGGTGTTTGTGCCTATGAACACGATGGTGAAATCTGGCCTTCCGTTCGGGAGTTTGTTACGGGTGGACAGACACGGATGGACGGACGACAAATGCAATAGCTACCGATTTTGGACTCTATTACAAAAGCTCCCAAATGGGTCGCTAAAAATCCCTTTGACTACAGTTTATAATGATTGATTGTAATTGCGATATAAATATATTAATTAGTCACATATTAGATTTGTAAATCACATATAAGTCCTACATTAATTAAACATTGATTAATACAAAGCATACATCAATAATATCAATTGAATCTTAAATCTTCAATTGATGTTTTATATTTTAATATTTATGTAAAAAGAAAAATATGTATTTCATTATAAATACTTAGTACATTGAATAATATATGACGCGTTAGTGATAATATAATTTTAATCGTTTACAATTTAATTTTACATCAAATCTTGTACTTTTAATTCTTCTCTAATTATTTAGTTAGAGATTATTTTTTGGAATTTCATTAATAATTATATTATTATCAATGAGGCCAAAGTTGAAACTCCCAGAATGCAACGCAGATTATAGTTTTCCTTTACTGGCCGGTCGGTCACATTCAAATATAAGAGAAAATGGCGGTTGCTGATTCACATTCAACATTTCGACGAGGAAAAGGTCTCAAAAGTCAAGTAGGGAAATTATTCTTATCGTTGCTCGTCGATTTCAAGAATAAATTATGTGAGATTTTTCACATTTCCTATTTTTCAAAATTGAGATTGAAATTTCCTGCAGAGCTTATGGCGTTGATACTAGAGAAATTAGTCAATGATAAAGTGTTTCCGTTTTCAACATTCAGCGCGACGACTGTAAATATTCTGTTTTTCATTCTAAATGAGTAATTATTTTTTGAAGTATCCGTTTTAATCTTTCAGTAAAATTTCTTCTAGTATTGTGCACATTTTGATAGTTGTTTAAACTGGTGATGAGTAGAAAAAAAAGTTTTTACTTATTAGGTTAAAAATAAATGTTTTGATTAGAATAGAATTTTGTATCTTTTCAGTATTAGTTATTCTTTTTCTTTAGATTGGTTTAAAGGTTACAAAAATTAAATTTAATATAAAGCGATTGGAAATTAAATTGTTGTGCGAGCATTGGATTTCAAAATGAATCTCTTCTTCTGTGTTTTAAAAGTAATCACTTCTCACCGAATTTCTATTGTCCACTAGAGAATTACTCAAGCGAAGTTCCGGATGAAATCCGATGAAATCTATCCCAGGAGGGAGATTTCGTCCTCTTTATTCTTTCTCGGACCGGCTCTAAAATATAACAATATGTAGAAAATTGGATCAGGTTGATTACAACGTTAAAGGTGGGTGAGACTCGATTCACCATTTTATTCCGAAGGTGGTGAATAATAAATAGTTGGTCTCAAATTGGCATCTTGGTCTATTGTTCAGAACCTATAACTTCACAATTTTGTACTTATTAGTCAAGAATTTCTCGTTACTTGTTGGTGAGCCTTAAACACATTCCTAGGGGTGTTCTTCAGTCGGAAACTTCTAATATTTGTTAATATTCATCGTCTATTCACAAAAGCAGAAAAAAAATGGAAATTTACAAAAAACAAGAAATACTCAATTTGGTATAAGAAAGACGATGTGATGTAAAAGCAGTAAAACCTCTCTAATCCGGCCTAATGTGACGCCCAGTAGGCTGGATTACTGAAAAGCCGGACTACCGAGAGTGTCTTAAAATAACTCAATAGCTCAATTTTTATGAAGACATAATGCCAGGTTTAATTAATTTAATCCCATTTTCAGAATTCTGCACTTAAATATTTATTAAATAAATATTTAATACACAAATAAAAAGTGTTTTTTTATAATTACAGTAGTCTTATTTATTGTGTACAGTACAATGATGCAAATGCGTTAAACTATATTTTAACAATATACGTACTGTAAAATAAGAAAAAATCTAGTTTATAATGTCTTTTTTAGTGTTTATATTTGCATGAAAAATTACAATTTAAATTAATAAACAAAAATATTAAAATGTTAACCAATAAATAGCGTTGTTCTACTCACATTACTTTAAAAAAAATGAAGTCATGGCTGTTTGTTTCACTAGCTGTGAACATTTCTTTGATTCAATGTCTCTCAACCTCCTAAAATGCATAACGTCGGTTGCTGTTGCCTCCTCTCATTTAGAATTTAGAAACGAATTTAGTTATTAAAAAAAAAATTACTTAGGACCAGGCCTGATTACTGTGGGGGCCAGATTACCGAGGGCCGGATTTGAGAGGCTTTACTGTAAATTGAATTAAAGAAAATTTTAACAAAAAAGAAAATAGCAACATTCTTTTTTTAAATAAAAGAAGTATTAAAACGAACTTTAATTATTTTTTAACTCATATTAAAAATAAAATTATATTTTTTTGACATTATTGTTTTGTTGAAGTAAACATTAAAGAAGGTGAGGTTATTTTTTTTAATATTCCTGGCTTCCGTAAACAGAATTCAGAATTTCTTTTAAAGAAGGTGGAATCATTATTTATTATAAAACCTTTTGTAATATCGATAGCATATCAACTGATGATATCTCCTCTGAAAGCATAACATGTAGTTTCAGTTACTCTAATTCTAATCTAAAACATGTATATTTTCTAATATACTTTATTCACAAATCCCCCAAATAAAATAAAATATTTTCATTAAAGAATTAAAAAATCAACTTTCTTATTTAAATGAAAATTTTATTTCTGAGAAGATTGTTTGTAGTGGAGATATAAATGTTGATATCCTTGAAGAAAATCTAAATAATACTTCTATAAAATGTTTAAAAAAATATATAATTTAGGTTAAAATAATTTAGGTTACACAAATAATGTTCACAAACCTACAAGAAGTATTACCACTGAAATATCTACTTCAAGTATACGATAGACCACTGTTTTTCTAAACTTCAAAAAAAAAAAAACAAAAAAAAAAACTTAATAGCGAATATTATTTTGGGTCCTATTATCGAAATTACAAATAAATTTAAAAACACTTCTAATAAAAAAATATTCTTAATAAAAAAAAATAATTCCTATCAATGAAGTTTATTGTAAAAATAAAATAATTGAAATGAACAAAGAAATAGACAAAATTATAATTATTTAATGTAATGAAAAACGCTAGGAAATTTCAAAATGCAATAACTCTAGCAATCAAGATGTAAAAAATAAAAACAGAAGTGACCTTTTAATCATCATATTAATAGGCAAAAGTTGTATAGATCTTTGTATATTTGTAAATTTGTGTAAATCACAGTGCAGCGTTGAAATACGTTATGCATTACGTCACGTCCATGTTTAAAGATGGCGTCTCTACTATTTTCCCCATTTCAACACGACGGATCGCGATTACACAATTATTATCAGCGTATTGAGATTTTCTTTCCCACAAAAATGAAGTTTACACTAAAATGCATGGAGTTCATCCGTCAAAATTTATTAGAGAGTTTGTAAAACTTCGGTTTTTACATAATTTCGGCTGTGTCGCCGCTCTCTTAATGCTCAACGAAGTATGGGATAATGACGATGCACGTGCCCTCATTGTTGCCCAGACAGGATTATTGGTAATGGCTGTTGGGCATTCGTTATTGTTATTGTTGAAACTGGTAAATCAAATTTTTATTTTCTTTTATTTTAATAAAATTTGGCTTAGTCATTCAAATTATATGTGGGCTGTTGCGGAAGTCATGGCTTTTAAAAAATGAACTTAGAACATCATTTTCAATCTTATGTTTTTCAAAAATTTCAGGATATTTCAAAAATATGGCATTTGTTTTACTTCCGTTAATATTTGCTCAATTTTGACGAGCCTATTCTTTTAGGGCAGCAGGTTGCCATTATGTTTCATAATGAGAAACCGCTGCACTGGCTATTACGAAAGTGGTAAATCAATTTTTTATTTTTTTTATTTTAACAATATTATAATATTATTTTAACAAATAAGGCGATATTCAAATTACATATGGGCTGTTGTGGAAGTCATGGCTACTAAAAAAATTAGCTTAGAACATATTTTTCAATCTTGTGTTTTCAAAAATGTGGAACTTGTTTTACTTCCGTGAATATTTCACGAGTCGCAACTAGTTATATATAAACAACCTTGGATGAATACGAGTAAACTTAACCATATTAAATAAAGACTAAACAAACACGATTAAAACAATAAAGAAACAAAAATACTTCATTACATGTTTCCAGGATATTTAATCCTTCTCCTCAGATAAAAGAAAAGAAAAGAAAAAAACAAGGCTACGAAGATAAATATTCAAGCCATAAAAGAATTTCTGAAAGGCAACAATAGACAACAAGTCAATTTTTATACATGGGAAACCTGAAAATGAACCCCATTCAAAGGGGCTCGAATACGTACGTTTTTTAATGTGATTTGATTTATTTTTTCTTTTTCATCCCATCCTCATCCTTTTTATACCTCATCTTTTAATCAAGGCTTACGTGCTATATGGTAGGAATCTTTTTAGTAATGTAATATTATTGTAAATTATTGTTAATATTATTGATTAAGGCAATAATGTTATGTGATAATCTCACGTATGTTAATTTATAACTACAATTGGTTATATGGTTATATGGTTTTCGGGTTTACCATGAATTATCCACTAATAACGTTACTGAATACGGAATTTAAAAATAACATTCATCAGTAATGGCTAGAACACCTTTCTTATATCTCCTTATTATCTGAAAAGCAGACGATGATAACCTACCTTTTATTCTTCACACAAGAGGGAGATCCGACTCTTACCCATATCCCATTGCCATATCACTTTGAAAACTCCTGCAGGAGAGACACATTTTTAAACATGGGAAACTTGAAAACGAACCCCATTCGAAGGGGGCTCGAATACGTACGTTTTTAATGTGATTTCACTCATTTTTTATTTTTCATCCCATCCTCACCCTTTTTATGCCTCATCTTTTAATCAAGGCTTATGTGCTATATGGTAGGAATCTTTTTATTATATTTTTAGCACGTTAAAAATTTATAATCAATATTACATTAGGTTGTATTGCAGCGCATTTGTTATAGATATATCGGTGTTATAGCATTTCTTTGTTTTTATCAATAAGTTTCTATAAATTTCCGTAGGTAATTATTGTCCTTTTCATTGGCATAAACAATAGGTTCATTCGTTAGTACCCTGTGTCCCGTTAATTTATGATGTAGAGCCGTTTAGTACTGCTTGTTGTACTGCCTGACCTTTAATCAGGTTAATAATGATATTCAATTCACATCTGAAGCAGATGTTTAGTTATTTATTTTTGTTATGTAATAGGAATTAGAGGTTTCCAACCTGTTATTTTAGCGTTAAATCCGCGGGGTTTTTATAATCGAGGTTCTGCTGTATTAGGCTTCAGATACATACTACCAGTTAGGAAATGTTACCTTTATTCTCATGTATAATAACAATGAAATAATGTCTGTTAACGAGTTTGGTTCAAACTATTTATTATTATTTAAAATTAAATCAATAGTATAAGTCTAAAATAAGACTGTAAGAATATAGAAAGAGGAGATCAAAAAATCTATCTTTAGCAATTTGAGCTAAAGTTAAGGCAATATGAATAAATAAAGACAATTTTACATGAAAACCATTAGGAAAATCTAAAAAAATAAATACAAATATTTTTCATGAATAAAATCACTAGTCAGAACAAAGATTGTTACAAAGATTGTTTGAGTTTATTTCTCAAGTATTATCAAAATTATTTATTTATTTATTTGATTATACTTAACTGTATAATCTTGTTTCATATGGACTCTATGAAAAGATCTCAATGTACGATCTAACATTTCTTTTTTTTCCAATAATGCTTCCTTTCCATTGACATGAAAACATCCAACTTGGACTTTGATCGATTGACAACTGCCATTGATCGATTGACAATTTTGTAAATTTCACTTCAATTTCCTTTTCAATTGATTTATTTTCTGCTGCTTCAATTCAAATATCCAATTGATCATCTGGTGATCTGACCAAGCCAAAGACAAATTACTTGGAAACGTCTGTAGAATTTACAATTTCACAGCAGCAAGAAAACATGCTTCAGTTTTGCTTCATTTTCCTTTTTGTAACGTAAAAATATTAGACTCCGCTTCTATATTCTCTATTTCTTTATGTTATCTTTAGATATTTGTGAATTAATGATTATTTATCTTTTGTACTTATTATTTATTCATTATTTCAGAAAATATTTAAAGAAACTACCCTCAAACATTGTGAAAGAAGAATTATCAAATCTAGAAAATTGCTTTTTATACAATAAATTTGTTTGCAGTTTCCAATAAAGTTATATATATAATACATAATTTTTTTAAATTATCAATAAAGAAAATTTGTTAGATATATAGATTTTGTGAATTAAATAATAATAATAATAATAATAATAATAATCAAAAATTAGATGTTACATCCTGAGTGTGCTTTCTGTAATTTCATTTTTCTTCACATAATCTTTGAATAATTGAAGCCAAGAAATAAAGATCTTCAAAAACTGAGGCAAAAAAGTTAGATTAACCGAACATGCTCACTACGCTCGTATAAAGATATGCAGTATTTTTGCTATTTGTACTTTCTCCCAAAATGTAAAAAGAAATGAAAATGTAAAAAAATGAAAATCAGCTGGGTGTTTCTCTTCAAAGCCTTTCTTAGCTTATTGGAGCCCGGACGTATAGACTTAGACTTCTCTGTAACTATCTCGTCTACTTAATCTCCAGTTCCATGCTTTCAGAGGACTAGATCATTCAAGGTTCAGAAGATAAATAATCTAAGAAAAATATTCGATCTCTGCCAGGGGTAGAACCGGAACTATACTGGAAGGATATCACTGGACCTTCGGTTTTGGTAGTTATCGTGTCAATAAAACTACTTTATAAAACATATAATGTTCGTTAATATTCATCATAAAAAAGCTAAAAGAAAATACTTTTAAAATGTAATTCTATTTCGAAATCAATCCAATCCTGCATTTGCGATTAAAAGAAATCAAAAAAGAAGTTTATTAAAAATCTTAAAAGCTGAGGCTGTATTGGTGCGTTTAAATTAACATAAGAGCGTTCTTATATTATTATTTATTTATATTGTAGTACATACAAAATCAGACGAAATTTGTGGAAGCTAAAATTTGTTGCAAGTAAACGCCGTAATTACTAATACTTTTATTATTCTCACTAGAAGCGCGGTAAGGAATTAGCGTAGCACTATAATTTCTTTGAAAGGCTTTAATCATAGAATTGAAACCATCATGTCTTTTAAAGGTGTTTAGTAGATGAATGAGTAAGTAAACGTTTCAAGATACCCTTTTGTTTTGGGCAGAAACTGGATGCTATAAATCAGACTAGAGTATAAAAAATATACAATGGCTTTCAATAACGTTTGCTATTTGTTCTTTTTCCAAAAATGAAAAAAGAAATGAAAATGTAAGTATTTTAAAATCAGCTAGGTGTTTCCTTTTCGAGACTCTCTCGGCTAATTGGAGCCCCGAATGTTTAGACCCAAAAACTGAAAAGCTATTATTGAAATGCGAACAAACCCTCATTAGTAAATGTACATTAGAAGGAAGAATAGAATTTCATAATTCTAACATATTGCCTTGGTATTAAAACAAATAAGTTATTATTGCTTACTAAAATTAAACATATTATTTAGAAAAAAAACAAAACCTAAAGGATAAATAAAAAACTGAGTCTAAAAACTGATGAACCTGCTTTTCGGAACTTCACGACACCCTTAAAATGTATGTATAAATGATGATGTGTTCAGTAAACCCTCGATTTAACTGGCCCCGAATTAACGGACTTCGGGTTAAACGGACAAAATTTCCGATTCATGTAATATGTGAAAATTAACCTCCATGTTAATTTTAAAATGCTTTTAATCAAGATTTGCTTTTAATTAAATGAACGGATTACTTTTTAATTAATTAATTGCTATTTTTAACAAATCTTAGCGAATAGGCCACAGTTTTGGGGAAAAACTGTAGTGATTTCGCTATATAAATACATAAATACGAAGTATTATATATCTATAACTATAGTCTATGTAAATCCAAGAGCCAACGCTCGTAAACAATGTTCGGCGCATGATTAGCACGTGATCACACAACATCCCGGACTGTAATTGGTTCTTCTATCGCGTGGCGATGAAGCACATCGTTGTAATCATTGAGTACATAAGCTATCATACATATATAAAACTTTTCATACATGCTTAATTTTAATTACACAAACGTATCTACATAAATAAAAACAGGTAAATAATTTATAAATTTTTTAATATGCACATTCGGAAAACCTACTTTATTATATAATGGACTTTATTATATAATATCCCTCGCCCGAATTAGTCCGTTAAATCGAGGGTTCACTGTAAAATAAATACCATCTGTTTTCACTTAATTTATTGAACGAAATATAAAAGGTCTTTAAACAATATAAATCCAAAAGAATAATGCAATAAGTGGTGGAAGATATAAGACAGCAAGGAGGTCAAGAGTTCAACATTATCTGAAAAAGAAACAGAATTCTGAAGGGTTTACTGACGGAATATTGTTGATTAGTGATTACCCTGATTAATTCTAAGCATATCACCTGATATAACAATGTCCCTTTTTTATTCTTTGTGAATTACTTTTACAGTGTGAATAATTTTGGATACATTCAGCTGTACGTAGTTTAGATTTCATCTTGGATAACCATCGGGTTACGTTTGGTTAATTTCATCCACTTATTAATCTACATAACTTTATTTTTGTTTCTGTTGACGATATTTCCAGATTTACCGTAATTCTATTATTGTTTATCATTTTAATTTACTGTTAGTAAGTGAAATCATTTTTTTCTTCAAGGTTTTTTATGCTTTTTTATGACAGTATCAAAATTAATTGCCTTCTGAAGAAAATGATTTATTCTTGAATGGTTGGAAAATAAATTAAAGATGACAGATGATAGATGATTTAATTCACTTCAGTACGATATATTACCACTAATTTGTTATGTGTAAAATGTGTACGGTTTGAAAATGATTTTGATAAAGCAGCTATTTTAAACAATTTATTGATAACTATTATCTAGACAAATAAATATATTGCAGAAAATATAAGAAATTTCCTGAATTACTACATTTTTAAACTTTTCAATCTTCCCCTGTTTTATTGTTAAAGAACATGGTTTTCACAAAAACTGTTTTTCTTTCTCCTCTCTTATTTATTTTATATTTTTAGTTTCTTCACGTTTGAGACCTAGAAAAAGTCTTTCAGTTAGAATGACGAAACATTGGTCATTTCTGGAGAGTTTATATTTGTTTGGAATAAAGTAAGCATTTACATGGTTTTATTTGAAATCGATTTTTTTTTATCTTCAATGCAGACTATGAAATTTCTTGAAAAGAATCAAAAAGAGTTTTCACTTTAGGTAAACGTGTTTTTTGTTTAATAATTGTTTAATGAACCATTTGATAAATTCTTGGCATTCCTTTTAAAAAGTAATTTATGTATCAACTTTTCAACTTACACATATCGGAAAGCTTTTCTACGGTAATATTCAATTTAATAGCGATTCCAAACAGGAAAGGGGACTGACAGCTGATAAGAAGAAAAAAGCGAAGAGTTCTCTCAGTCTGTCCTTCCGTCACCATTTATTGAGCCTACAGTTTAAGTCGAACATATATGAGTAATGCTTTATTAGAAAGCTTATGAGATGTATTAATTCGCACAGAAAATGGAAGTGGCAGAAAACGAAACATGAAACCATCTCTATAATCCAAACTAAAAGTCGGATAGACATAACTCAAACCTTATTAGAAAATTTACGACCTGTGGAATAAGGGAAAAATATGAGTTCTGGTCTGGGTTTGGCAAAAATATGAGTAGAAGTAGGCCCAAAACCATGTCGTCATCTCTGCAGTCCAAACTACAAGTGAACAAGCACAAATGGTACCGTATTACAACCCTTACGGCTTATAGAGGTGCCTTGTTATTAATAGTTAGTTTCTACGAAGAGTTTAGTAACAATTATAAGTAATTGTCAATTTGTCGTTGTTATATGGTTCCCGATATTTCAGATAATTCCTAGTATATCTTAAATCAAGATTGACTCGTGAAATATTTGTGTTCAAAATAAGTCAACAATAGTATGCTACTAAGTACTACAGTGTTCAAACATATTACCTGAATAAAGCAGTTTTCCGTGGGACCTCTTTATTACTCATGATGGATGTTATGACAAATTTTTGTTAACTCACTATGAATGATTATATTATATGGCAGACCTTCAGAATTCAGAATTCTGAAGTTGATAATTATTAATAATCCTTGGGGCAAAACTAGCCCCATCTCCACTATTTATACCGATATTGCTATATGTCAGATGACAGGCGAATTACGTCCTAAATTTCTGTTATCGACGTTCACCTGGAAGAAGTGATTGTCATCTGCAGCCAAAACTCGCTTAGTTCCTGACTATATAAGCACTATATTTGTTCAATTTCACTTTTTGATTTTATTAGTAATTTACCTGTTCCACCATTTCTTAAATGCCTTAAGCTTTTTATTCAACAAAGTAGACTCTACTTTTCTGTAAGACTTTCAAAAGAAATTCATGTTTCAGGGCAAAACGATCCCTAAACCGCATCCCCCGAAAGCAAGCAACAAACAGGTCTTTGAACGTTTCGGAATCGGAAGATGAATCTGTAGATGACGTAAAGTGAATTTTCTTTGATGAAATGTATTCAGAGTTAGCAGAAAACCGATGGGTGGATAATGTACGCCAAAGTTGCTGGAAGTGGCTCACGATATGTGTGCTGGTATTGATGATGACGATGTCTTGTTACAACTGCTCTCACTTATCAGGCTCCATTTCGACTAATGAAAATGAAGAAGCGCTCTTAAGCATATAACTATTGAGAAAACTTTTTTAAACGTACAATTTCCTAAGAATTTATATTTAATGTGATCAATAAACATTTAACTTAAAGAAATGTTTTTTATTTACCACAAAGTGACAAAAATCATTTTAAACTGTTTAAAACTCTTAGAAATATAAAAATGGATTTGATGTATTCAAATTTCAAATAAATATATTGTATATCCATAAAAGACTTTTTCCAATTTTTTTAAATCAGGGGATCATGTTACTCTACCCCGAGGGTAACATGATCCTTTTGCCTTGGTTTCAGAAAAATGGCTACAGATGTTCAAAATATTGATTGAAAATTTGCCAAAAAGTATTTTAGAATAGATAGCTTACAAGCAAGACAATTGATACATCTGCCATCATTTATGTCGATTTGGGAAAGCTACACGGGTCACTTTCTCTTAAGGTAATTTGCTCTTAAGGGAATTGCTTCATGAAAAAGCGATTTACAATGACTGTAGTTCGTTTTCAGGTAGTAACGAGCTTTTAGATATGGCTGAAAATCAAACATCTCATGGAATTTTATGTGTAGCAGACAAGATTGGCAGTACTTAAATTGCAGTACTTTCAATACAAATTATGTTAGTAAGTAACTTTTCTCTGGTTTGATGAAATAAAAAAAATAAATATTTATTGATATATTTGGGTATTATAGGAGTCGTAATGCACATAATATGATAAGGGACAGCAAGAAGTTGGCACCTCTGCATTACAAATAAAGACAAAATGACCAAGTAAACTGAGACAGAGTTCGTTTAAAAAAAAATGTAAAAAATAAAATACGCTTTCTTTAACTCAAGTATTTTGTGCAATTTCAACGCCATAATATTAAATTTTGCTATTTTTAACTTTTTATTTATTATAAAATATTTTCTATTTCATTGTTTTGAAAAAGAACTTTTTGTTAAAATATGAAACAAAAATTGACTTTAATAATTTTTTTTCATAAAATAAATTTAATTCCAAAATAAATTTATGTGCATTTGGAAGTTCAATTGTTTATTTATACGAAGAAAAAACATGGAGTTGAGTATTTTACTTTCAATATTTAAAAAATATTTGTTATAATTATTTCTTGAAAGTATTCTTGTCTGCATTAATAAATAAACTAAAAAGTAAGTTTAAACATGATTTAAAGTGCAGTCAAGTTTAACACTGATTCATAACAGACTTCACTTCGTTGACAGGCTCTAGACATAAATGCTGCTTTTCTTTTATTTTCTTTGTGCATGTTGGGCAAATTCCCTTTTCTTTTAGTATGTTGATTAAGATACTAATCTTTTTATATTCTGAAATACGTATGTATTATAAATAAATGTATCTTCGACTAAAACTTCGAGACATCATTGATGATTTTGTAAAATGTCTTGTGTTGGGACAAGCTGGAGTTAGTGATTTCCTTACGTATTATATTAGGTTTTGCATGGCAGTTGTTATAGTTTTGTGAATTTTTGAAGTCACTTCCAAGAATTTTTTTAATTGTAAAAAGTAGTATATTTTTTTATATTTTTTCTAAGTGAAGGAAAGGAGGAAAGAAAGAAGGAAAAACAGTAATTACCAAGACAATATCTTTATCTTTGTTCTGTCTCAGTAAATGAACATGTGTGAATCAATTGAGGGGCTCTGTGGAAAAGGGACCTATGACACATCTTTATGGATTTTGATGTTTCCTACCATGAAGTCGATTGTGATATCTACTATCTATTTCACTAATGTCAAACGTAGTGACGTAAGACTATTTCTTAGTAGTAGCTTTTGAAAAGTCGAAATTGAATATGAAGAAATAATAATAATAATAATATATATATATATATATATATATATATATCTTTGGACTGCAACACTCAGCCAGAGAAAAGTATCATTTTGATACTCAGACCACCAATTTGTGAATATGTAACATTGCCAGGATCTTCATGGGACATGTTATAGACTAAACGATCCACTTCTCGGGGAAGATATCTCATAATATTTCAAGAATTGCACTTGATATGACTACTTTGACTATTATGAAATATCATTTTGATATTTCTTTGTAGTAGCAGTACTAGTGAAACTGAAATTTGCAGAAACATGTAATCAATCCATGGCATTTACGTAGCTTATAAATGAAGAAATGAAAAGCAGAACATGAATAAAAGGTCAAATTGCCTTTCTGATTAGATTACGGGAAGGAATTGGGAACTTTCTTGCTTTTTCTTTTCTGTCTTTCTTTTTTACAAAGCTTATACTTTGCTCTTTTTATCAATCCTTAAAATACAATAATAGTAAAGAGATACTATTACTGGAAAACACTGATGAATTGGATAAGCTAGTGAATGATATTTATTCATAAAACCATGAAATTCGTGAATCTGTGTCAAAATTTTATATTGTGTTATTTAAAGTTCTCTTTTATTGTAAGTGACATGCAACAATCAACGTATTACAAGGAATCATCTCAACACATACTTATACTATGAAAAAGCACATCAAAAGGAGCCAATGAATTATTGAAGAAAGCACTTGAAGAAAGATACTCACATTATGTATCTGAAACTGTCGTTTTTTATTAAAATAGTTTTTTATTCTTGTTCATTTGGGCGCCGGCTTCATTTATTGGAGTAACTAATGAATTAATATTTTAGATATTTTAGAAAGTGTATAATAACAAGATTTCTTCAGCAACGATTTAAAAAAAGTAGCAATTTACTATCTATTTTCACTCTTTTTAAATAATTACAAGTAGACACCAACTTTCAATAGTGAAAGAATTTTTCTGAAACTTACGTTTCTTTAAAATTATAATTTTATAGCATGTGGATCTTTTCTGTGCAGCACATCCATTGTTTTCAATAGTAAGTGATCCTAATGCAATTTAGATTCAATTTACACTTAATGTATTAGAATTAATGTCGAGAGGATTGTCGTTCAGTTAATCGTTTCAACATTAATTCTAATTCATTCAGTGTAAATTGAAGATAAATTTTATTAGGATCACTTAGTGTTAATTGGATTGCAATTCATGTAAGCCATCTACACTCAAACGTCTAATTTAGCTTTTCATTTAACAAAGAAGGATGATTCGATTTTTGGAATCAAAAACAAGTTTTGATTTTTATAAATCTAAATTGTTAGTCTTTTTTTTATAAAAAAATCATATCTGTCAATTTTTTTTTTTTTACTTTCCTAAAAAATTAGGAAATTTTGACAAGAGATTTTGCTGCTCCACTTTTTTTGTCTAATACTTAAATTTCAAAATAAGATTTCGGAATCCAGTCTTTGCTCCAGATTTCTACATACATACTTTTTGAAAGTTGGACTTTTTTATTTTTTTTTATTTTCTAAGATCTTTGGAAGCTTAATGTTTTCAGTAATCAAGGTAACCATTCAATACGTTTTTATAATCTATAAAAAGTATTGTTATTCATGAATTATTATTGTAATGAAAGATTTGATGTATATGACCTAATAAGTAATTTTATTTGGGCTTAAAACTGTCTTTTATAGAATGTTTCATAGGATGTGTTCGCAGAATTGCTCGTAAACTTGCACATCACTGAAAGCTCTTTCACCCTGAATACCATTGTGCAAAGGAAAATCTAATTGATTTCTGTTTCATAAAGTCGTTTGCTTTTCCTGGAGAGGGTGGAATAAAGCCCCCTACAGAAAAAAATATCTTTCAAATAGAAATAGTTTTCATAAATCCCACAAAAAAAAAAAAAAAAACAAGCTTTGATGGTAATCGACAAAGTCAAATATTCAATATAAAGGTGTTTACAATATGCTGAAACTTTTAAAATTAATAAGAAAATCAGCTATATGATATTGAGAAATAGTTAAGTCCCGAAGGATGAATGGGAAGAAAGAAACATTTAAATTTCAGTGAAAACTAATAAAAATTTGTAGCGTTTTTAAAATAAACGTGTTTGGAAATAAGCTCAATATAATTGTTATTTGTGTTCTTAATAATTTGTTGTTTTGGGGGATTTATTGAATTCAGTGATTATCTTCATTATGCATTGAATAAAATATATTTTTTTTTTCAAACTAAACGTAAATCTTCAGAATGCTTCCTCATAATGTTTTATTTGAGTTGAAGAAAATGCCCTTTTGAATTCATTATTTATTAATATGTCATACCGGGAATGAACGATTGATTGTAAACCTGGAATGATTCTGGTAGGGAGTAAAAAAATTCTTAGGATAAATGTATGATTTTGGTTGAAAGGGCATGGGCTTGTATTTTATTAAAAAAAAATTGCTGCAAGGAGCTACCCACATTCAGCTTCATGTCAACTTTTCATGCCTTTTAGGTCCTCAAAATTCTAAACAAAGAACCATTTTATAATCCCCGTACTTACTTCCTTGTTAGCGTTAATTGCGATTTTGATTATGATATATTGATTAATGAAATACCAAAATTAGAAATTCTGAATGCCATTCAGTAAATCAAAATGTGAATTAACACTTTAAATGTTGAAACAACAGTTGAGATAGCTACAATGCATTACAATTCAACATTTATGGGAGTGTTTATTTTTCCAAACATTGATAAGTAATTATGGACCACATTTAAATTTGTTAAGATAAAGTGATAACAATACCTGTGATCACAAGACCCCTTAAATATCTTGCCTCCATGTTATTATAATACTAGCAAAGATACTACGGCAACGCATTTGGGTGAGGCTAACAAAGATTTATTGGGTTTGTTGTAACAATACATTCGTGCAGGAGTGACCAAATCGCGGCTCGCAAGCAAAATATTGCTCTTTGACATATAGCGCCCTTTCACACGAAGCGGACATGGTCGCCCGATCACGTTGTTATATAGATTTCACTGGAGCCTTTCACAAGTGGCCGTTTGCCGCGACCAGAATCCTGGCTGCTACATGACGCGATTTTTCAAGTGGCCAGACTGGCCACGCGACCACCGTCGTTCTATAGATTTCAGTGGAGCTTTTCACACGAGACGCGATTTTCGTTGCGGTCAGAAGGTTGTTTCTATTTATTTTCACTTTGAGAAGAGTTGAAAAACATGATTAAAACAAAACTACTTTAGAGAACGGGACTTTGACCTGAATAATTCATATTAGAAGCTCGTGAATATTTATGAACAAAGAACATATTTTTAGAAATGGATTTTAGTAGAATTAATAAAAATTCATTTCTATAAAAAAATGCTTCAAAACAAATTTATTTTTGAAAACTAATGAATCCAATGAATCTGCATGAAATTTAGAAAGCCTTTAATGAAAACGTTTTTTACTATGATTATTTGATAATAAAAAAAATAATCTCAAACAATTTTTAAAAACACAATTTTTATCTATTTAGAACTTAGACCTAACTATTGCACTAATAATAAATATCTTGTACAACGAGATACAATATTGTAGTATTTTTATTTTTTTGCAAGACAGAAAGACAGAATATATACTGTTCTTCTATCACTATAATGTTCTGGATAAAACTCTTCTTCACAGTATCATTAAACTGTAATCGTACAAAGTTAAGGTTAACGTATGGAGTACTTTTCCAAACTAATATATTGAAAATTCACTAATAAAGCACTAATAAATTGTATCTTCTTTCTTCAAATTAATAGAAGCAACTGAAGCACTATTTTCGTTTTATGACACGTTGCAGTATTTGAAGATGTTTCGCACTTAAATTCACTGCTATAATTTGTAGCTAAAATCTATTTTTACTCGATCGATAATTAGACCTTGTAATTATCGATTTAACTTTCAATCAAGTTCAGCTTGCATTTAAAATTAGTCTCTTATTAACGGTTTCTTCTTTATTAATTTCACTTATTAACGGCTGTCGTCTTTTATTAATTGCCGGAAAATAACTTAATTCTTTCCGCTTTATCGTAATTTCTTTACAGAAAAAATATCACGACTTACAGTTCGATGTAAAGCGTCAGTACTTCGCTTTCGTTAATTTCACAACAGTTCGCTTAGGAAGGCTCGTCACAATTGTTGTCTGTGTTATTCTCTTGTCGATAACTTGGTTCAGTTCGAAGACTCATCACCTTTATTAGTTCGACGCTCCGCAGACTTCCATTACGCAGAGAACTTAGTACTTCGCTAACTTCGTATCAGCTGACTCGGATGTTCACCTGACTTTTTGTCACTTCGGCTGATTCGAGGTTTCCCAGGATGCCTTTCGCTCTACTGAGTAGATGCAACCGTCAAGCTGCGGTTTTGTCGCCAACCGACTCCTAATACTCCAGCTGCTGTGACTGCTGCGACCGCTTCCATTTGTTCACTGCTCGAACCGTCTTCCAACCGTCTCGACGCAACCCGGCTGCACTTGAGTCTCTTCTCTTCCTCTCAAATCGAGGCTCTGGTCTTCGTTTTATATCATTTCACTTGATAACGTATTCTAACTCTTTAGTATTCAAATTTATTTAATTCAATGAAATAAATAATTAATATTTAAATTTCGTTTCAAGCTACCTGTTTTTAATTATTCATTATTTATTTTGTATCATATCTCTACATATCTTAAACACAAATCATTATTCTATGAATTTTTTTATCATTCAGGTGTTCATTTAATTTTTTTAAGTTGAAAATGTCGAGTTATACCTCGACAACCCCCAAACATTGACTGTTTTTGATTTTTAATTTAATTAATTACAGAATATTTTGAAAATTAAAAACAGAAATCCCAGATCCTTACAAATTCATATTTAAATTTTCAAAATTTTAGGTGCGTTGCTATAATAAATATATAAAAGAAATAAAAGGTTTTGCAATCGCCTGAATTGCTTGAGCTTCGGCTGGTGGAGTGTTTGGCCGCGCTGCCATGGTCGCTTAATGTGAAAGAGCGCATAATATTCTTGCAGTCTCATTCAATATTAATGAAATTTGTATTATTTTTCTCAGTTATTACCCTTAAGACCCTTTTCAAACGAAGCGACCATGGTCGCGCGATCACGTTGTTTTATAGATTTCAGTGGAGCCTTTCACATGTAGCCGCTGGTCGCTTTTGGCCGCGCAGCCAGAATTCTAGTCGAGCCATACTGCGGTTTTTCAAGCGGCCAAGCTGACAGCGTGACCACCGTCATTCTATAGATTTCAATGGAGCCCTTCACACAAGACGCGATTTTCGGTGCGGCCACAAGGTCATTTTTGTTTATTTTCTCTTTGTGAAATGTTGAAAAACATGGTAAAAACGAAGCTACTTTAGAGAATGGGGACTTTGACACTGAAAAATTCATATTAAAAGTTCGTGAATATTTATGAACATTTTTTTTTAGAAATGGAAATAGAAATAGAAATTTTAATAGAAATTTGGAAATATAATTAACAAAAATTTATTTCTATAAAAAATGCTTCAAAACAAATTTTTTTTTTAAAAGGAACTATGCAAGGAATCTGAATGAAATTTAGAAAGTCTTTAATGAAAACATTTTTTATGATGATTATTTGATAGCATGTAAAAAAAAAATCTCAAACAATTTTTAAAAACACAATGTTTAATTTGTAAAAATTAGTCCTAACTATTGCACTAATAATAAATATCTTAAACACAAATTATTATTTTATGAATTTCGTTTAGCATTTAGGTGTTCGTCATTTTTTTATGTTGAAAATATTGAGTAAAGCCTCAGCAATCTCCCCCCTAAATTGACTGCTTTTGAATTTTAATTTAATTAATTACAGAATCTTTTGAAATTTAAAATAAAAAAAAATAGAAAACCCACATGCTTCACAAGTTCATATTTAAATTCTCAGAATTTTAGTTGCATTGGTAAAATAAATATATAAAAGAAATAAAAGTTTGCAGTCGTCTGAATTGCTTGAGTCACTTTAATGAGCTTCGGTTAGTGAGGTGTTTGGCCGCGCTGCCGTGGTCGCTTCCTTAAAGGAAGCGATCTTGGCCGCGCGGCCAAAATTTACATAAAATTTTTGTGACAAAATTAAAACGTGTGTAATATATGTTCATGTCTTGCTGTTCTCCAACATTTAAAGTTTGTCGTATTTGGCTCTTACGTTAAGTAAGTTTGACCACTCTTGGCATTGTATACATAGAATTACCTGTAATACGTTTTCGGAATAGTCGTTTTTGTAGTTCGTTTCTTTTTGAGTAGTGTGTTGTTTTGAAGTCTCCAAGGTGGTATGTGGTAGAGCTGAAGTACATATATTTGCTCCAGGAACTATTCTGAAAAGATGAAATATTTGAATTTCAGGAATATATTAAATTCATAGGTTGATCTAGTTCTATGAAGATTTGGACTGATGCCAAAGAGAAATCTCGCGAAGTCATTTGTAGGAGTTAACCCAGACAAACAGGATAAATAGAATTCAATTTCACAGTTATGGATATCTATTTTTACGACTTCATGAACAGCTCGAGAAAGCTTCTGGGGCAGTCCACAAAGGCAATCAGGCCATGAAGCCTATTGTTCACTGGTTAAAATCTTTCTTCCGATTTTCCCCTTGTTGTTAAGTGCATCTGGAATCTTCTCTCAACGGGGAAAAACAAAGGAATTGCCGCTCCTGATGGCATAACAACCAGAGCTGTGCCAGAAGCAGTGGAGTAAAGAAATTGCTTTGCCCCCCCCCCCCCCCAGATATAATATCGGACCCCAAGAGAAAGAAGGAGCGTTTTGAGGAAGCGAGGTACAGAGAAGACGACAAAGGTTTACGCAGTCAGTGGGCCGTAAGTAACCCTGCCCGCCTTCACCTTGCCAACATTAATCCCCGAACGGACGTCGGCGACAGCATGCGGACGGCAGCTGCAAATAAACTTCCCAAGATCCGCGGAATCCGTTAGCGATATGCGTTACTCAGTCAGCCTTCATTGACTTCATTTTTCCGACTTCCCCTGATCGAAGTCGGCGGATCCCTCGAACCTGCGCCGAAATACCTGCAGCACTATGAAAGAGAGTCCTCGAAATCAGCTTCGCAAATACCAGACTGTCATTGACCTTCCGCCGTCGAAACTTCGACCGTCGACTGTTGGAGAACCACTACCTTGAGAGCGATCTTCCCGATGGCCCCTCCTAGCGACTAAACTCCTGAAACGTCCCGTCCGGTTGAATAGTGTATATATAGTATATCAGGCTATGAAAGTTCGTCGGACTTACTAACCCGCTCCTAAGTACGGCTTTCTTCAAGCCCCCCGATTCCCGGACAGTTTGAATGGGCGCTATGAGCAGTTGTATATAATACTTGTAGATATTTATCTATTATTATCATCTAATAAAACCTTTCTTGTAAATCTTCCTCCTGTTTTCGTCTCACTATTATTTAACTGAAAGGCGCGGACCACTGGTGAATTCCCGCCCATTAGCTAGCTTTCCACGGCACTTCTTCTCCCGATCAGTCCCCTCTCACCCTCCTTATCCATCTCTCCCTCAATTCCGTGATCGTGGTTTTCGGGAAAGCATTCGATTGGGGTGCGCCTGAAAACCAACACATAACAGTCTAAATGATGTTTCCAGAAAGCAAATGTTCGCCAAAAGTTTCCGTCGCTAGGCAACGGATAAATAAGAGCTCCAAAGCTGACAAACGAATTTCACTAAATAGGTGTTTAGTTAAAGAAAGTACGAGGTTCTAGAAGTATAAATCATGAGAAATATTCATTAGAAAAAGAATTTAAGAGGAAGAAAAGAAATAACCATTATTTGTTTCAACAGAAAAATCCCGAATCTGTAGTGAATATGGAATATGAGGATAGAAGATTCATTAATGCTTATTCAAGATAAGGTAAATTTTAACTTGTCATTGAAGCTATAATAAAGGTGCCGACATTCTAATTAGAAAGGTTAGCAGTTAAAAAAGAACAATAAATGAAAAGTGACTAGTTTCGCCATTACGAGATGGCTTCGTCTGATAAGTTTACAAAGATTACAAGTGCGTTTATAACAATTTAATCAACGACAGTAATTGTTTTAAGTAAAAGTGAAAGCCAATGATGTAGAAGGAGAAGGGAGCAATGGGGATGTATGAAAGTCTAGAATCTTATTCAAGATATTTAGTTAAAATGGAAAGTCAAGATATTTAGTTAAATTAAATAGATTCTTAAGGAAGATTTAAAAGAGACATTTCAAGTTAAATAGAAGAAATATAGATTTTAATATTTCAATGTTAAAAAGTTTGTAAAATTAAATTAATACTTTGAACTGTAAATATTAAGAGAAAGAAACT
>JAFIDM010006943.1:77941539-77987217 GCA_023159025.1 Thereuonema tuberculata
AAAATTAAATTAATACTTTGAACTGTAAATATTAAGAGAAAGAAACTACATTAATTTTTATAAAATAAAAATAAATAGATAAAAATGCCGTCGCACAAGTTTAAAATAATTAAAACATTTTAAAAGATTAAAAATTGAACTACTAGTTTCGGCCTCATTAAAATTGAAACCTTCATCTGATTGAAGAATAAAATTAAAGATGGAATTAAATAGCCATCGGGTTCACCTAAGGAAACATTTCAGATACTGTGGAATTCTGCTAGGGCGCGAGTAAGTTCCAATTTAAGAATGGAAGGGGGGGAGAAGGAAAAAAAAAAAACATTTTATTTTTCTCTTTTCTCCTGTTTTAAATTAATCTTCCAAATATGCTTGGATTTTCACGTTTTTGCAAATATCTGTTTTTTTTTTCTTTTTTCTACGAAGGCCATAATCATGTATTTTACCCACCGATAAACATTCGTTATAGGCTTCAGGAATAGATTGTGTGAAAAGATTGCCTACATTCATGCCTGAAATCATCGGTTTCTTTGTCAAGTATGGAAACTCACGAGAAATCTATTTTGTGGCCCGTTTTTTGAGAATGAGTTACCGTATTATAATTTGTATCGCGGTTTGTAATGGCATATTTCGGCTATTCTAATCGTTTTTCAAGTTTCTGTTTAATTGACCAATTTACCCAATGGCATATTTATGCTATTGTAATCGTTTTTCAAGTTTCTGTTTAGTTTGACCAATTTACCTGCAGGGCTGCCCGTCTGCGAATGGAATGGAATAGACTACTCCTTTTTGCTGCAATGGCTTTTTTTGGTTGGTTAACTCTTAAAATTTTCACAAGTTTTTGCTAACTTATTGTTACCAGGGGAAGTCAATAAAATATTGTAAGGTTGCAACTTTTTTGATAAGATCAGAAATTGGATGGTAGGGAACAGAAACGAATCTTCTATTATCTAGTGGGGCTGTTTTTAATGTTTTTATAATGATGTTCTGAGTAATGAATTTGTTTGAAAATTGTATGGGATAATCATTGAACAGAAAAATACGTTTAATATTACTAACCTCCTGTAGAAATAGGTTAGAATTACTGGATATGCTGAAAGCTCTATTGATTGCCATCCTGAGATTGTTAATTTTGAATGAGATGGGGCATGAAGATTTAAAATTCGTTATAATAGATAGGGCGGTGGGCTTGCCGAGGTTTGAATGGACCGTTTGTCGCGCTGAATTAAAACATCTAAGAAAGGAAAGTTTTGTGTATGGGGGTTTTCATTATCTATCTTAAATTTAATGTTGGGATGTACCCTATTAATAACGTGTAAGATATTATCTTGTTGAGAGGAATCAGTGTAAAAAATAAGGTCATCCACATACCTTGCATATAAACTAATGTTGATTTGGTTTTAATCATAATAATATATAAAAGAAGGTGTGGTCCTCAATATAGGACATAACGATTTCCGCAAGTATGGCGGAGCCAGCTAACCCCATAAATAACCTGCTGTTTGTTTATATGTGATGTTATTAAAAGGAAAGAACTGAATGTTAAATAAAGCCTCAACAAGGGGGATGACTTCATCCTGAATTTGCAGAGCTAAGAAATTAAAACTTGTTTTTGACCGTAAATGTAGGAGGGCCAGAATCGCCAGGACGGGGGATATGGAGGTGAACAACGCCTCCACATCTAACGAGAAAAAAGAATTGTTGGTCCGAAAATTTAAAAGGTGGAGCTTTTGAATAAATTCGTTGTTATTCTTAACGCTATGGAAGGAAATTTTAGTGATACCCGAGAACTTATTGTAAATTAAAGTGGAAAGGCAATAAAGTGGAATTCACTATAGGCCTTGCCGGGTAAATTGCTTCGTTATTGGCTTCCTTGTGTGTTTTTGGTAGAAATTTTATTCTAGGAATTTTTAAGGCACTGTCTTTCATTTTATCACCTATAGTCCTCCAAACTAAAGTTGACCACCCTGTTTTTGTGAGATCTGCGCATGTAGCATCGATTAGTCTGGTTAGGCATTTTCGTCTGATCTTCTGACAGGAATCCGCCATTGTGCTAATCGCTAATAAAAGGGAATTTTATTTCTGAATTATTTTGAAGCCATTTCGCTACTAGAGATGAACAAATATTGCGACCAAAAACATTAAAGAAAAAAAAATCGTTGCTGGCGATAAGCCCATAGTTCTATTCAAACCACTGATAAGAAAAAACAAAAGTCATCTAAAATCTAACAGACATACTTTATTAATGAAACTTAAAAATAAACAAGCATTTTTCTGCATTAGAACTTCTCCGACAATTAAACGTTACAGCAAGTTAAATAATTTCTCAGTGAGAACGGGAGGCGCTGTCCATTTTTCCAGGAAAACATAAGTGATCAGCTACCGGAAGGACTGCGCAGTTCAAGCTTCCGGCGGTCAACTTTTGTCTGGAGGACTATAAGTCCGTGGGAATGCAGTTTTTGCTAACCAACTCTCGATGATTCTTCGGTTGTAGTTCAATAATGCTTTTGGAGGTTGAGAAAATAAACTTAAGCCTGGGGTATTGTTCAAACAGTTATTGGCCATGTCGTCATATTGTGTTTTACTAAGAACCACTGACCCTCCCCCTTTGTCCGCTGGAATCACCATTAGTTCTGTATTAGCACTTAACTGGGCTAGCCCATTCATCTCAAGGGGGTTAAGGTCACATTGATTGATCTGGTTTAATGATTTTTTTGAAGATATTGCCAATAGAGGAAAGGGTGAATTTGTCAATAGGGTTAAAAATAAAATTTGTAAAAAGATATTGAAAACATTGGTTTTATTTCTGTGCTTGATAATAACAAAACTAATCATCCCTTTATTCTTCAACTGCCAAAAGTAACTCTTCTTTATTAATAAAGAAGATTACATTCATCAAGAAACATATATTTAAGTACCGTATATCAAAGTTTATTAATCACATAATCGCGTCCCAATTTTCAGTTGGACCAAAGCGAGCATCGTACAAATTTTAAAGAAATCCGTCTTACCGTTTAAGCGAGATGCTGTTTTGAGGAATAGGAGGGTGAAAACTAAAATACACGTATATTTTAACGTAAACCATTAATAAGATACGGATCAAATTTTTTTTCACGCTAATATGGCGATCATCAGCTATATAATCAGGTAAATAATCAGGTCTCGATCGTTTCGACGATAGAATAGTAAGACTTAGGATTTTTTATATTCTCAGTCATTTAAAGCAGGAACATTGTTCAAAACAAGAATGTTAGTAATGTTCAATGAAAGTGGATCTTATATCTAACAAATAGATTAATGCAAATCAAGCATAAAATTATATTTTAGCCATTAAAGTAATTAATCTACAAAAGCATTGAAATTTACAATAAGTCATTCATTAACGATTTTTTTTAAAGAATGTTTAAAGATTTGACTTAAATTATTTTATTTACAAAAGTTGAATTTGAATAAAAATTTATAAAGAGAAAAATCAAACATAAGAAAAGAAACAGAACAGAAAGAAAAAAAAGAAAAAAGAAACGAATAGGTTTTTTTGGGCAAAGCTCGGACTCTTTAATATTTTGCCTTTTGACCTCGCAAGGTCGAGAATTGTGAGCTATTTGGCCGAAGAATCGGTGCCCAGACTACACTGTAACGGTCATCTCACATTACAGAAAAAGACGAACTACAGACGAAGAAAGTTATATCCCCGGGATTCAATCTAGGTTCAGATGTATGAGCCTGTGGATTCTCTAATATCTTTAGGTTTACTTAGCGCAGAGTTTAGTTCTTATCTTGAATTAAAATGAAAGGAAACAATACATTAACTGAATAACAAGTATGAATATATTCTTATTAAATTATTGACATTAGTAATCTGCAGTACAAATCTTTCATTATTAATTGTATCTAACTTGTGCTCAATCTTCCGTGATACTGTCTTAACAGATTCGCCTGGACCTATGTTCAAAATCACTAAATTAAAATTATCTTGTCTTGCATCTTTAGATTGCGACTTGATTTAATTTAATGAAGCTTGTATATGTTACCATGAAAGACCGAAATTGGATGTCAACACACACCAAAGAAAATATTTCTTTGGTGAAAGATCGAATATTTGGTTATACATTAGGACCATCACCGGTGTACGTCGACAAGTACAGATATACTTTGGTAGAGATCGACGCGAGAAGCCAATGTCGACAGTCTGTCGCCAAATCCTTTTTTCTGCTGTGATTGAGGTCACATGGCATCTATTTGTTATACTCTGAAACGGTGTTGTTTGTCAGTCTTATGCAAGGTTTGCTGGTGCGTGCAACGTTTTCTTAAATTTTATTTTTTTATCCGATACCCTAATTTATATTGAATGGATACTGTAGTGAACCGTAATCGTTTTCTTGAAAAGTTACGTGCATCAATTGCGAGTAAACGAGAGGACTATTGTTTTTATTTTTCTCAAGAAAAGTGCTCTAAAATACTTTCTGAAGTGATTTCTGCTAAAACTAAGTGCAGCACATCTTTGGATTATAGACGATTAAAACGTTTTGATGTTTCAAAAATTAATGATGAAGAGAAATTAATTGTATCATTCAAACCATAAGAAACAAATATATAGTATTACGTTACCAATGATGAATTGTTCACTATACTATTTAAAATTCACACCAGAACAGGCCATGGAGGAAGAACACGTATGCTTAAAGAATTGCAAGTTAAGTACAAAAATATTACATCTGAAGTTGTAATGTTGTATTTAAATTTATGTAAACAATATCAAATAAACCAGAGTGCAAGTAAATAACTTATTGTTGTGAAACCAAGAGTCAATTCGGAGTTAAACTCAAAATGTCAAGTCGATCTGATAGACCTGCAGTCACACAGGGATGGGGAATATAAGTTCATAATGATGTATCAAGATCATTTAACGAAGTTTGTCCAGCTACGACCTTTGAAAACGAAGACAGATGAAGAAGTAGCTTATCACCAAATATTTTTAACATTTGGTGCCCCAGCTATATTGCAATCAGATAATGGTAGGAAATTCTGTAATCACGTCATATCCGAACTATGCGCTATGTGGAAAGATGTTAAGATAGTTCATGGAAAGCCTCGTCATAGTCAAACACAAAGCTCAGTTGAAAGGGCCAATCAGGATATACAGAATATGTTAACTGCATGGAGGAACGATAACGATGCATATAAATGGTCAGATGGCTTGCCCTTTGTTCAATTTGCCAAGAACACTACATATCACGAAGGAATACGTCAAAGTCCTTATGAAGCTATGTTTGGCGTTAAACCAAAAACAGGCATAGCATCGTCAAAAACAGCCTGGCGAACAAATCGCAAATATTGAACGGAAGAACATCTCGAAGAAATTGTTAATACTTTTGAAGAAAATTTGAGCAGTGGCCATATCGAAATCCATATTCCAAAGGAAATTATAGAAGAGGAGCTGCCACCCACCATGTCTTCATATCAAGCCCTGACTGAACAACACGAGTTAATTTCTATAAAAAGAGCTGCCCCAAAAGAGAATCTTCTACTGCAAGCAACGAAAATGTTACGAACCTCAAAAAGAAAATTTCCTCCTGCTGAAATTGGTGATATCGTAAAAATACAAGTCCCTGATGTCGATCGTGGCCGTACAGATGCCCGAGATGTGTTGGCGGTTGTTGTTGGAATAGAATACTCCGATTTTTATAAATTAGAAAACAAGGTACCCTCAAGGAGCTTT
This sequence comes from Thereuonema tuberculata, assembly GCA_023159025.1. NCBI lineage: Eukaryota > Metazoa > Arthropoda > Chilopoda > Scutigeromorpha > Scutigeridae > Thereuonema > Thereuonema tuberculata. Next base: position 77,947,256 of record JAFIDM010006943.1, read on the forward strand.
ATATCCGTAATCAGTTCGTAATTTGTAAAGAAAAGTTACTTTCCACAAAAGAGAATTCTTCTCAAGAAATGTCGCTGAGAGAAACAGCTGCAGCTAATTCGAGAAGTGGAGGGCAAGGCTAAACACGCTGTCATTGCAAAAAGAAGTGTTCTACGAATAAATGCAGTTGTAAAAGCAAGGGACTTTTATGCAATTCAAAGTGTCATAACAGTTTAAGTTGTTGCAATAAATAAGATTGTATAATGTCAATCACATAATTAGGTAAGTTTATTATTGGTATTATTTTCTTTTCTCATTTAGAATGTACTGTACGTTTTAAGTTCAATAGTTTATGTACATGTGCTATTACTTAAGCTTTCTCCAATTTTGACATGTATCATAATATGTTTTAATAATAAAGTATGATCTAAAAACATGACGAAAATATTTTTCTTCAACATTCATCATCAGTGCATGGTGAATATCGACATTTGCCGGTATAAGTGCCAAAAAGGATATTTAGGAAATATTTCGGACATATACCAGCGACTATGCGAATCTCGACATTCGCCAATTTCGGTCTTTCGGTAATATATGTGTCACGACACTGTAAGTGAACACTGAAGTTCGTTGAGCCTGATCGAAAGTTGAATATGCAGTATACTAAATATCGTTATCTCAGTTCTTTGAAGCTACTTTCACTTAAGCTGGAACAAAATTCAAATTGATGGGGACTTTGATCATTGTATTAATATTTTTGACCCAAATACCATTCTGCACTAACACTATGGTTGCTTTTGGTTACCAATTATAAAGTGTTAGGAAACAAAACGCTCTTTAACGATTTAACGTGTGTACGACTATATAATTTAAAATAATGCACATAAACACACATGGATAAAATAAAGATTATTTGTAGTAAAAGGTATCATATGGCGAATCCGCGAATATCCTTAAATACGAGTTCACGCACAACTGGATCCACGCACATTGAAAGTCCGTGAAGAAAACCGAGAGACACATACTAATGAAAAGACAAATAATGTTAAAATTAATATAAAACTAGCACATCAGAACGAAGACGACCTGATTGGGAATGCTGGGCTTCAAATTGAAAGACTACAACCGAACAATTTCGTATTTTGTAGGAATTAGTGATGAATGATACTCTGATTTCAAAGTCACAGTGATTCACAACACCGCGCCGTCGAGACCGCTGGCCATGCCGGAACGGCTGCGGATTGTTTTTATTAAATTTGATTTATTTTATTTAGGGAATTAAATGCATCCTAAAGAGTAATTCAGAAGTATTTTTTTATTGACTTCTTAATGTGATTTCGTTGTAACGTAATGATACCAATAAGTCAGTAATATTAACAATAAAATGTTATACGTTGACCATTGATTTTTGAATGATTCTTTTTAATTTTTTGTAATTCATTTTTTAAGAACTTGCAATGAGTTCTCCAAACTAATAGTAATATTTCATTATATACAGGATTGTTAACATTAAAGTTCCTGTATATATATAAGGGTCAGTCATTTAAAAACCGAACACCTGGTTTAAAAGCACATTAACTTTGAGTCAGCTTCATAGTTATCTACAGTTGATTGATACGAGGAGATGCTGTAGTGTTTTTTTTCTTTGTTTTATTTATATTGTAACTTTGTTGTAATATATTTCTTTAACTTGAATTATTATACTTCACTTCTGTTCGTTAAAATGGAAGAAAGATATATATTTTATTTTTTCTCCTGAAGAAAATACCCGTTCAGGGTGTAGAAATATTGGAAACCATAAAGATGTTTAGTACTGTAAGAAACGATGTTTTTGATTTGTTTATATATTAGAAGAAGTAAGTTGCTACGAATTATTAGCTACAAGTAGTTGCCAGACTTATCCCACTGTGAAACAAGACGCTCAATGCCCCAACGGAAGAAGTCCTTGGGTTGCTGCTGGAACTATTGTTGAACTGCGCCCTGCACATCATCGTCCGATGTGAATCGTTTGCCTTTTCAATTCTCCTAACACTTAAAAATCACTGGAAACTTAAAAATCACAGTCAGGACTGTGTGTGTGTGTAGGAGGGGGGGATGCATTAGCATTTCCCACATGAATTCTGCAGGAACTTGATGAGGAGTGTGCCAGGTTGACTAAAGAACAATGTCATCATTGCCTTATCCGTACTGTTCTGTATCGCCTTGGACTTCTTTGGTGGCGGAGAGGCGGAATGTTTCCATTATCGGCTCTGCCTCTTTGTTTCAGACTGGTAATGATGGCACCATGTCTCATCACCTGTCACAATATGTGACAAAAACAAGCCATCCTCTAGCTGATATCGCTGCAGATGCTGCAGTGCAATGGTCATGTGATACCCCTTTTGACCTTCATTAAGGTTATGGGAAACCCAATGAGCACAGATTTTCCGGTACCGGAGCCTATCAGTGAGAATTTGATAGGTGGTACTATGACTCAGACCCAGCAGTGCCGCGATGTCATCAATAGTCAGACGCCGGTTAACTCTAATCAACTCATCCACACTCATCCACACTCATCCACAAGTGTCAGTCCTGGCACGTATGGTTGTCCTGGCCGTTCGTTGTCGCGAAGGGATGTGCGGCCCTCTATGAACCGTTTTCGCCCAATGTGCACTTGTGTGAGGCTTATGCAATAATCACCGCACACTGCTTTCATTCGCATATGCATCTGCCTGTTTCCCACACCTTCCTTTGTTAAAAAACGCACAACACCGTGCTGCTCCTCTTTGCTCGCTTCCATTTTTACGATTGGACGGTGACTACACTGCCACCAGTGGTGTTCGGCGCATTGACTGTGCGTCACGTGATGCGCGACGTCACGGGTGAAGGTAAACTAGGTTCTCCGATGTATTTGCTTCGTTTACATGGGACATAACTTGCGAGGATCTTAGAAACATTTCTACAATTATATATGTTCGGTTTTTAAATGACTGCCCCTTATACATAGAGGGCTCTGGAGGGTATTCTAAGGCTCCAGAGGGAAAAGAAACTTTCATTTACTTTTTCATTTTCTGTTCATTTTCTTCATGAAAAGATTGATGACAGTCTTTGATGACAGTATTGGATGTTTATCATTTATATTTAATGTTCGTATAACTTAACGACCACCCACTCTTATTAACGCTGCTTCATCAATGAATGGATTTAGCATGATTTCATGAGGCCTTTTACAGTTGCTTTCTATTGCCTTTCACAGCAGAAACACGACACCGAATGTTGATGATTATGAATTTATCAAGTTTTTATTGAAAAAGAGAATGTTTCATGTGAAAAAAATAATAAAAACAGAAAGATGAAGATGGTGATTTTGAGATCAATTATCTCAGAAAATCAGTGAAAAATCCAGTTTTACGGTTGGACAGATTTAACGATAATGCTATTAATTAGAAGAAAAATGTAAGAACTACCGTTAAAAATAAATTTCTGATTGAGTAAACTAAATGTTTTGATCCATTATACATATATGAAAGTATACTATATTCTGATTGCAGCGTTATAAGTTACACCTAATCCCATAATGTGTTACACTTTGTCCGAGATACGGGGTTCAGTTTAATTAGATTACAGAATGACATACATCTATAATTAAGTGAAAGATAATCTGATAATGAAAACAATCGACATCTTTTACTTTATCCAATGAATAACAGAATGTTTTTAAAAAAAGGACAATTTCATTTGCTACATAAACATGGAAAACATGAAAACACAAGAAAAACTCTAAAATGAAACTCTATGCCTCTTGTTCACTTACGCGAGAAGTACCAATACTTAATGCTGTGACTCTTCACGTGGTCACATAATACGTTGGCGTAATTTGTTTAGTCTGTTACAAGTGGAAAAGAATACGGCCGTCGGCATCTTTAAATCAGATACGTTCTTATTTAGCATGGAACGTTTCACGACTGCTGAAATGGCTGACATGCATCCGTGGGGAATAATCTGAGCGACACCTTTGGGGAACGAAGAGATAGGCCAGAGAGGTTCCATCGCCTAGCCACCAAGAACACCCGACTTTATAAGCCACTATTTTTTTTTTCTGGGAACATACGAGGAGCATCGTGTATAAGACTACCATTTACTGAAGAAGACCTCCTCGCAAGAATCGCTGCCACCGTTGCTATTGTTCGTGAAATGCAGAGAATCTTGGTCATGACGATAATCAATGCTTCGACGTTGCCATGCATGCATTGCTGTTGTCGGTCGCTATTATGAACACAGTTTGTGAATGAACATGTCCTTCATAATCGAATTCATTTGTTTTTACACCACCTCCACCAACATCTGTGTCAACGCTCCCAGCGTCGATAGGTGATATTTTATAAAAAAAGTTATAAAAATACTTGTGTGTGTACGAAAGTGTATCGGAGATTATCTCCTTTCATTGCTGTCAAAACTAGATTTATTCTGTTCTCATTTATAAACTTTATAATGCAATTGTGTATAATTAGGAATTTCTTGAGGAATGCAATGAAATCACGTTGTTATCTATCGCAAATATATGGAAAAAACAGAAAGGTAAGCTTTTTTTATGGACGAAGATTAGTTTATTGTTTAAAAGTACACAATACATATACTAATATTTACATGATACATACACTATATTTACACTGTAGATATACTAATATTTACACTTTTCACTGTATGTAATGCATTTAATAACTTAATTTGGATAAATAAAAAAGACATTTTCAAAAACTCAAAATAGGTGAACAAAAACTTTCGGATCGTTGAGATTCATATACACCCATGGACAAAAAAATTAGCGCACCAAGAAGGAGTCGTTAAAATGAAACGAAAATTTACATACGTAATGACTACTTTGATATAAGTAAATGATTAAAAAATCAAAGAAAAAGGATAATTTATTTCAGAGAAAAAGGCAAAAGAACGGAGGAGTTAATACTCCGTTGGACCCCCTCTAGCGCGAATGCACGATGCGATACGATCGGGCATTGAGTCATACAAGTTCTGTATGATGTCTTGAGACATTTCGTTCCATATTTGCTGTAACCTTGCCTCTAGTTCGTTCAAACTCGTGGGATGCCCAACTCGTCGTCCCAAATGATCCCAGATATGCTCGATTGGAGACAAATCTGGGGATCGGGCAGGCCAAGGAAGGGTAGTAACAGTGCGGAGACAGTCTTGTGACACCCTTGCCGTATGAGGCCGAGCATTGTCTTGTTGAAAAATGGCTCCTGGGAGCCGTTGCATAAGTGGCAACACATGTGGTTGCAGGATTTCATGAACATACCGCTGGGCTGTCATGGTGCCACGGAACAATACTAGGGGTGACCGTGTATTGTAGGCAATGGCACCCCATACCATCACACCAGCTGTGGGAGCGGTGTGTCGCTGTACAGCAAGGCAGGATTGAAGCGTTCACCACGGGCTCTCCACACACGAACACGATTGTCATCACTGCCGAGATTGAATCTGGATTCGTCGCTAAAGACGACCTGGTTCCATTCCGCTGCAGTCCAGTTTCCTCGTGCGCGGCAAAACTCCAAACGGAGGCGTCGATGGGTGGGCGTCAAGGGCAGCACACGTAATGGGCGCCGCGATACCAACTGTCCTTCAGCCAGGCGCCTTCGTATGGTTCGAGAAGACACAGCGGCCCCTAGTGAAGGTGCTACCTGTGCCTGGATGGCGGCCGATGAAGCAGTTGGCTGTACGCGTGCATTTCTGACTATGTGGCGGTCTTCTCGACGACTGGTCTGTCGAGGGCGTCCTGAGCCTGGTCTTCGTGTACATGACATCTCTCGGGTCCACTGGTCCCAAAACCTCCTCACAACACAATTAGAGCGGCCTAATTGACGAGCTACTCGCCTAGCTGACCACCCAGCTTCCATCATCCCGACGATTCTCCCTCTCTCAAACTGCGAAAACTGCGTATACTGTCTTCGAACACGGCGTAATGGCATGTCTACCTCAGATCTTCCTTTGTAAATGATTCAGCACACTCAAACAAGCTTTGATTACCTGTTTTATACTCCACAGAGTACGATGTTGAACGCCCTCTACCGGCTATACGTAATGCGCAATCACGCTGCATTTCTAATCATTTGCATATCTCCCCGACATGTACCTTCATTGCAAGTTTCGTTACGATCCCGCAATTATTTCTTGGTGCGCTAATTTTTTTGTCCATGAGTATAAAATTTAATTAGATCATATGTGATGGGTTTAATTAAATCTATAATAATTTTAATTATATATTTCTTTACGATCTTCTAATATTAGTTTCATGTCTAATTGTTAAGGATTGGGTAAAAAATTTTTTATTGATACATTTTCAAATTTTTTGGCAATATTAGAATAAAAACAGATACAAAAATGACAGTGCATTCTATTTATTCCAAAAAAAAAGTTCAAGCATCATCAAAGAAGTGCCAAATTTGAATGAAACTCTATTTGCAACTACGTTTCCATTAGCTATTCAAATGAAATATAGTTGTTAAAAAAATATATCAATGGAAGTATCCACCTTGTGGTCCATATAAAGGACTCAGAGATTTAATAGACACATTCTTCTTCATCCATCTATTGCTTTCACCACTACTACCACTAATGCCTTTAAGTCCCAACAAGCAATTGCTGGACTTCGAGATAAGCCGCATCGTGGGACTACAAGAAGCCGGCTCGTCAGGCTGACGAATGCTTACCTTCTGGGTGGAGTTATACTACTGAGGAAAGGTGTTGAAATCGATTGGTGAGCTCTGGTCGACCCGACGTTACCATCGCTAGAGACAATCGGAATGTTGCGATAACATTCAGAGATATATGGCATCTTGTCGGGAGCAGCTGATATCCGCACCATTGCTAGTCCAATTGCAGTTGAAGACTTAATATTCCCCTATTATGGATAATCCATTTAGAATGGTGCTAAACCTTAAAATATGGTCTGCTCTCCAGGGCTCTCGTATTTTATTTATTGATGATTCTTGTAGCAGATGATGATTGTTTCAGAATATGGAGGAGGACTGGGCAGCGTTCATATCCTGGCAATATTCACGAAAGAAATATAGCTATTACAGTTGGTATATTGCTTTGGGGAGCTATTTTTTATGATAGCCGATTCACTTTCATAGTTTTTCGAGGAACTGAAAAGTATTACGTTTTGGAGATTCTGCAACCTGTTGTTTTGCCCTTTGTATTACAACTGCCAGAAGCAAGTTCTTAATAGAATCATCTTTCACACACTGCATATGTTTCTAAGCAATTCAAACCCTTTCTTGGCCAGTCAGGTATCCAGACTAGTCTCCCGTGGAGAATGTCTGGGAAATATTAAGAAGTCAACTAAATCCATCTCAAGCATCCGTCTTTTGGAACATCACCGCAAACTAGACGTCATGTGTCACAAGACAACCACCTGGGCTTTGTTTCACTCTATGCCACGCTTTGTACAAGCAGAGTATCTCAATGAAGTACTAATTATGTACAACGATGCTGCTATTTTTCAAAAGAAATATGTGCTTTTAATTTGAAATTTCAATCAATTCCGATTCTTTCATCCAAATGACGCATACAAAGTATCATTCAAGTTTGAGGCTTCTCACATAGTTATTCGATTTTTTTTTTGTCACAGAGTGTATATGGTCTGTATTTAAAATATCGAACTTAATATAAGTAATTGACACAGTTCAATGATGTTTACAACAGAGCAGAAAAACATTCTCTGAGAACAAGCAATTTCAGGAAGCAGAGCTACTACTATAAAATTAAATATACTTAATAATATTATAAAGTCTCAAATTGTTTAAGACAAAAGTAGAAACAATTGCTATCAAATGAAAATGAATTAGTTCTGAAAAAATAGTAAGTAAAAATTGTGTATATGGTAATTGTTAAGAGTGAATTATTTAACTCTTTTATGAAAGAATTATTAAATGAGTATAGATATATAACCAAGACAGAAAATAATTGTAGATATATAAGTAAAATAATCTTGTTAGATATGTTATTATTGCTGAAATTGAGTAAAAGCTTCATAATATAAATCTTATTATTCCTAAATATTAATAAATCTGTGAGAAATTCAATTTTTAATCACTGATAAAATTAAATTAAAACTAACATCAAGGCTTTGAAATATTTATATTTTTATTTTCATTGAAACCGAAAGTTAAGAGTATGTTCTTTTGTTGTGGGTAAGCACGTGAGAACACAATGGATGTGTTGAACACAGCATGAACGCGGACGTTCAATTGTTAATTATTAACGGTAGAAGATCGTAAAAATGGCGTGACGATGAAAGACCAAATAGCAACGATGCTATGGTTTTAAAATAGGAATCAGATGTGTTCCTGTCCGTTTGTGCAACAGATTAGATTTGAGATTAAAACTAATTTTGTGTTCAATTAAAGGCAGATGGCCTTAAGCATTAATTAAGTAAGAATTAATAGTAGAGTTAAATTAATTCCAAGTAAACGGCTAGGCCCAAAAGGATGGAATCCCGTATACGAAGACTGGTTGACCAAAGGGGAATTTTGCCAAGGTATTATCTTCGACGTTTAACAGGGATTGACGAGAAATTGATGGATTGTTGCTGAACTTTTGTAAGTAGAATTTCTATTTTACTTCGCCCATCAAGAATTTGGAAAAAAGCCAACGTTAGAATTTCGAACACATCAATAAAGTTTTAGGACAAAGCTGAATAAATGTCAATGAACTTTACAGAGGAAACACTACAAATAAATGAATATTATGTTCGTGAATTACAGATACTATAAAGTTATTAATCATTAGTAAAATCATGATTGCTAGGATTTATCAAAGTCAAGGGAATTCGATTTAATACAAATGTAGGATAGATTCAACTAAAGTTAAAGAACTGTTGATCTGAAATGATTAAAGTATGCATACAAGAACATTTGTGATAATTAGCAAGGGTTTTATTTTAAAGATTAATTCAACGATATCAAAGATTGTTCAATTGAAGTATCCAAGTTGTGATAAAAGACTATTTGAAGTGTTAGGTAATGACTTTATTACTAGAATGATAAGTCAACATAGGATCAGTGAAATCAAGTTAACTTAAACATTCATACAACTCAATACTGTTAGCGCACATACGGTGAACGTTATTGAAAGCCATTTAATACAAGTATAAACACATATGAGATATAAGAAAGTTCAATGTATTAATGTACTTATACATTATATTAAACTTTAGTTAATATCACATATGATGAGAAACCATTTATCCATGTTGTTATTTAAAAGTTAAAGTTAAGAAGATTTAAAGTAACTTTAAGTTTTAAAGTAAAGAACTTTGATTGATTGAAATCCACTTAATAGAATCTTAGAATATTTGAAACAACCGTTTCACATTATGTAATTGTTTAATGCTTAAAAAACAAGTTAAGTTTATATCAGTTTTGCTTTTCATTTTCTCCTTACTCTTAAAGACTGAATATACTCTGCTAAACTTTTACGGGCAAGTAAATCAATTAAATGCCGTTTAGAAATTTATTGTGTGGAACCTCAGTGACAATTATTCGTATATAAATCCCACAAAATCCTTCATAATGTTATTGTTTTCCGTTTGACTTTAATTAAAATATCATTGCTCTCATAATTAGCAGACCTCTTTAATATAATAATTTTGCATATAACTATTTGACTTTACAGAATTTTAATATATGATGGTAATGATAACATATACTGTACTATACATTTGATTATTATGATTGTATTATATTTAAATGAATAATCTCAACACTAGTCATTTCAGATAATAATTAGATTATATTTGTATTAGAAATAATATAATAACATAATTGTAAAATAATCATTTATGCATGCTTTCTATAATAAGTAGTATAAAGATATCCTCAGTATTTTAATCTCTTATTTTATCTACTTCACGGAATTAATAGTTCTGAAAGATTTACTTAAAACTTTTTTTAACCAATATTTCTATAAGTTCTAAGATATTTAAAATACTTAATCCTAAATAAAAACCAATTAAACCCCCTACATTTGCTAGAAATATATCAAAATTATACCATTTATATTCACTTATAACCTGCAGAAATCGATCAACATAGTAAATATGAATTTCAGAAGTTTTTGTTTTTCCTACATTTAGATAATTGTCATCAGTCACTACATTATACATATATTGTTGACATTTACGTGGACATTTACAGTGACTGATTGTGGCTTTCTGAATTGTTTCTTCCACTAATAACATGGTTTTGTTGATTGAAGTCGGTGTATTACAGTAAGGTAAGTCATAGTCTAGGTAAGGTAATCTGAAAATAAAAGTTAGACTAACATTAGAAGGTCACAAATTAATTGAAATGTTTCATTGAAATTTTTTTTTTAATATTTTTATAAAAAGTAAACAGTAAAAGTAAGTAAGTGTCATTTTTAACTTTTTTTTTTTACATTCAGAACTTTTCGTTATTATTATTATTTTATTATTTTATTATTTAGTCTTATTTTAACTTTCATAAGCCACCTTCTCATGTTTGTGAAAAATGCAAAGACCATGAAGGAAACATGCAAATGAAGTGAAACTTACAGGAAATGTAAAGCCGGTACACGACAAGTGGGCGACGTTGAACAGGGCTTTTTACACTGGGCAATAGTCAACTCGGCGACGGCTAACTAGGGATAGTCATCTGAGCGACAGAAATTTAAAAAATTTTGCACACTTAGCAGGCATACGATGTTGCAGATTTTTTTTTATATATTATTACAAAATATTAAATACGAAAAGTTGCTATTCATCTACTACCGGGTAAATTTAAATAATATTTTATTATTAAAATAATAAATAATAATAGTTAAAAGAATGATGTAAACATAAATTTGAAAAATATTTACACATGTTACATCTATAGATAAAACCAAAAATTTTTATTATAAGTTTATTAATTCATTATAATATTTAATATTCATAATTAATATTTACAGAAAAATCCGCAATATCGTAAGCATGATTTTTTTTTTTTATTATTTTAAGTTTCCATCACGCAGATGACAGTCGCCTAGTTAGCCGTCGCGTCGCCTAGTTGTCCGTCGCCTGATCGACCATCGGCCAGTCGCCGTTGCAAAGTTGACCATGTCCCATGTAAAGCAGTGCATGGTATGATTAAAATTTAAGAAAAATTTCAGAATACCTCTAAATTTGAATTCATGTTTTATTTTGTATGCTAAGATTATCCTATTGCGTTTCCTACATCGCCTTGTAATCAAGACGTCGCGTCGTCTTTCCAGAAGGCAAATATAAAGGAATCTGGATTTGAATCGCGGCGTTGGCATAGATATTTTCTGTGTTTGGCTGCTCCTTCATTATCCCTTTAAGTCAAAAGTCATTCCATAATGGCTTCATTAGAAAGGGAAATCTCAGAAGTCAGTATGGTTTTCAAGATAGGTTATTTAAGTAGGGGGACCAGATTCCGGCCCTCGGATAGGAAGCGGGGTTGCTTCAAATAAGAAATAAGACCAAAGGATAAGCAGATCAGTGGCAAGAGTTGCACTACTTGTACAATGTTGTCCATCGAAGCCTCAATCGAACAAACTATGGTTGAGATTAAGTGAATAAGTGAGTGAGAAGAGCCTGCTTTCTATTAATTTTTTCTTTTTTGAGGGTGTCTCAGTTATACTCTTCAGAGCTAGTTGGAATTTGAAGATAGCATAAATATACTTAATAATTCGGAGGAGACTTTACTGTAACAGGATATCGCAAGTAATATTTCGATTGAACGATAATCATTTTGAACAATTCGATAGAAAATTGAATATATTCCGAATATCTAAAAAACTTCTAGTTTTCAACACTCACGAAAATTCCTTTAATATATTAACAAGAATATTTTAATGTAGTAAAGGATAAACTTAACATCCAACATATGGAAATCATAATTTTGAATTTGTATTGATGGATATTTTTAAATTTTCATTAAATTTCATCGTAAGTTTCTCCGAATTGTAACCCGAAGAATCAGGTTAACATTTAATGTTAGAATTATTAATATATTTATCATTTTCAGAAATTTCTGTAGCTGTTTCAGTGTTTCGTTGTGTTTTTCAGTAGTTGAATGCAGTACTTCAAATTGATTCGATCAATCGAATAGCATTTTTTTCATTGATCTGAAAAAAAAAAGAAAATTACAGTGTTCCATCTTTTACGTTATCATAATGCTGCATTCATTCTCTTCTTTGATCTAAACGCTATCGGATTTTTTCAGCTTTGTTAAATTATAGGAATGGAACAGGAAAATTTAATTTCATGATAACAAGAATATTGATTCACTTAACATGTATAAAAGTGAGCTGTAATAATTATAATTAGAAAGAATTGGGCTAATATTTCATGAAGAAAGAAACTTCACAAACATAAGTGCTGATTTAACAGTATAAAAAGTAACATTATTTTATTGAATCACTCAGTCTTTAAATGAAGCAGAAAATAATGAATTTGTTAACTACCGACAATCCATTTTTGTTTGTAGAAGACTTTGGATGCAGTCCAAGCGACATCTATCTTGAGTTCTTCCATCGACACAAGGAAACTTTATTTGGTTCAAATTTTTTATCTGAAATAAATTTTTAATGTAGTTTAATTTTAATTTTTTAAATCATTGAAATATTTATTTCTTACTAAAAGTAATAAATTGCAGCAAGGCTTTTTCCGTACTACGAACTATAAATTGTTTCAAAAACTACCATTTTTTATTCCATCTCAAAAGTTCGATCCTATATAAAAAAGCTCTTAAATGTAATGTTTATACGCTAAAATCACAATTCCATATAATGTAAATATGCTGTAAAATGAAAACCGAATTACGTCTACAAACCAAAATTTCTGGAACCGTAGGAACACGTTAAGTGTTGGGGGCGGCGGGCAGCAAATAATTTATTTTATTAGGGGCAGCAAATTTTGCCTGGCACCCCGGCGCCAATGTACCTTGGCGCGGCCCTGCTGTTAAGGTTAAACTCTTAAATATGAATGTTACGAAAGTAAGTGCATTCTTCTTTGAATTACTTAAGAGTATTGTATTTTGGCCCTTATTTAAAGATGACCAACAGCATGGATTTCTACATATATTATAATTTTTTACGCAGAATACCGTCATTGTCATTTTTAAGTATTCAAGATTTGAAAATATAAAGAAATATATTATTATTTTTGGTATAAGTGTCTATCATTAGAACCAAAATTAATGCATTTTGAAAAGGATAGAGGCCTAAAGATTTTAAATTATGACTTTTACCTTAGTTACTGTATAGAACATTTTTTTCTCTTGACCAGGAATCAGTGCAATGCCAGAATCCTCAATATTAAACATCTGATTTTCTTCTGGATCATGGAAAAGTAGCTGTTACAAAACAGAGCAAATAAATATTGAACTAATATAATAAATAAATAAGCATTTAAATGGTGTTGAATTGAGACATTCCATTGAAAACAATATCTTTGATTTTGAAATTGAGAATTTATTTGAGATTCTAAATGTTCTAATATCTCTATTGAGATTCTTATTGTTGTAATATATCTGAAAGTTATATTGGGTGTCCGGAAATTTGTTCGAAAGATATTTGTTCGACGGTAATTTGTTCGAGGTAACTTATTCGAACGGTAATTTGTTCGAACGGAAAAATATTCGATAGGGAATTTGTTCGAACGGAAATTTGTTCGAATCGAACATTTCCTAGTGGGTGTTCGAAAAATATTCTCTTTAACAATTTTGAATATTTATCTAAAGAAAATACATTTATCATCGCCTAAACAAAATGTTATTATTTTTTTTTAAATAAACTAAATTTAACTTACTATTTGAGTTTAAAAATTTAATTGAAATTTACCATTAATAACATCTGATATTAAATTAGCTTTTATAATTTTAATTTTCTCAGAACTATATCTGTCCATTTCAATTGATTAAAAAGATGATATATAACATTACTACGTAATCTCTTACCCAAATTATTGTTAAGCTTAATTCTATCAAAAATTCTTAAACAAGTTTGTCTTGTATTGAGACTAGATACATAATTTTTTTTTTATTTTTTAACAGAATAAAAATTCATTATTATTATTATTATTATTTACGATAATTCCCATTTAAAGAGAGCGTTTGAACTTGAATTCCTCTATGATGATTGTTTGTGTTTTCTCTGTGCCCAAATTTTCTTCATGTGTTCACTGTGTTGTTTCTTACGCTCCGCTGTCCATTTACATCCCCGCCTCTTCTGTGTTGTGGTGTCAAATGTATGTTTTTTGATAGTGTTCCTGAATTTCTTTCTATCTTCTGCATCATCTATTGTCATTTGTGTCTGTCTGAGATCCTCCTCGACTTCTTTTATCCATTTCGTTTTTCCCCTACCTGAGTTGATGACCTCAAGAATCCGTCTTGAAATTCTGTCTTCGTTCATCCTGTGAATATGTCCATAGAACTGCATTCTTCTTTTCCTGAATGTATCCGTAATCCTATTAGTGTGTTTATAAATTTCTGATGCTGGTCTCTTCATCCAGATTCCCTGTTCCTGTACCGGTCCCAAGATTTTCCTGAGAATTTTTCTTTCTTGTTTCTCTATTTCTTTGATTTTCGCTTGTCCACCAATTTGTGTCGTTTCAACAGCATGTAGTGCCTCAGGAAGTACGACAGTGTTGTAGTGTCTTAATTTTGCGTTAATGGATATGGACTTTTTGTTGTAATAGTTCCACGTGAGTTTGTATGCTCTTTGTAGTTTTCTTATTCTTTCCTCATTGGCCCTTAGGTTGATCCCGGATGGTTGGATAATTTCTCCTAGGTATTTAAAATGCGGTACTTGTATAATTTTCCCGTGGGTTGTTTCAATAGGTAATTTGTCTTGTGGCACTCTTTCTATATATTGCGTTTTCTCATATGAAATTTGCAAGCCAGTTTTTCGTGCAATTTCGTGTAGTTTTTCTACGGCGTTTGTGGCCTCTTTTCTATTATTTGTGAGGATTGCGAGATCATCCGCAAATGCTAAGCATTTCACATGGAATCTGTTCTCTTTTTTTATGCCAATTTGGATTCCTTTGACTTCTTTTTCCCATGTTCTGATAATTTTCTCAAGAAGGATATTAAAGAGCAACGGCGAGAGCCCGTCACCCTGTCGCACTCCAGTATGGATTTCAAATGGATCCGAGATTTCCCCTAAGTATTTAACCTTGGAGGTTGTGTTAGTTAACGTCTGTTGGATGATTGCTCTTGTTTTTCTGTCGATGCCGAATTCTTCCAATGTTTTGAAGAGGATCTCTCTGTCTATGGAGTCGTAGGCTTTCTTAAAGTCCACAAAAGTGACCACCGTGTTTCTGGTGTTTCTCATCTGGAGAATCGTTTTAAGATTCCAGATCTGTTCTATGCAAGAGCGTCCCTTGCGGAAACCAGCCTGATATTCTCCTATCTGTGGGTCAGCTTGTTCTTCTAGTCTATTCAAGAGGACTTTTGAGAGAATTTTGTAAGTGACTGGCAAGAGTGAGATACCCCTGTAGTTATTCGGATCCGTTTTGTCCCCTTTCTTGTGTAGTGGGTGGATGATTGCGCATTTCCATTCCACAGGGATCTGTTCGGTTTCCCAAATGTCTAATATGATCTTGTGGATTGTTCCAGTTAACTTTTCATCGCTTAATTTCCAGAGTTCTGCAATAATTCCATCTTCTCCTGGGGCTCTGTTGTTTTTCAGTGCTTTGATAGCTTCTACTACTTCCTTGGTGGTTGGTGGTTCAGCCTCGGGATTTGGTGTGGATGCTTTGAAGTGGATATCATCTGTGGGACCCTCGCAGTTGAGAAGTTTGTTGAAGTAGTCAGCGAGGATTTGGCAGTTATTCTTCGTATTGGTTTCTAGTGAGCCATCTGGTTTCTTGAAGCAAAGATTGGGTGGCTGGTATCCTATGGTATATTCTTTAAAAGTCTTATAGAAATTCCTTGTGTTATTTTTCTTAAAATCTTGTTCTATTTCCTCTAATCGCCTTTTGTCGTAATTTCGTTTTTCCCTCCGAATTGTTTTTGATGCTTGTTTTCGGATTTCCAGGAATTGTTGCCATTTTTCTGATGTTTTGTTACTATTGAAGTTTTTCCAGGCTTTCACCCTTTCATCAGTTGCAAGGTCACATATTGTATTCCACCATCTGTGTTTTCTCTTTTTCGGAGGTTGTCCCAATTTCAATGTGGATTTGAGGACGTCCGCGAGTTCTGGCCAATTTGTGGTGTGTGTTTGACTGATTTCGTGTAAGATGTTTTGCTTGTTGAGTTTTAAGTATTCCGGGTCTGGTCTCAAAACTTTGTTTAGTTTTGGTTTTCTCTTGTTGGGTTGTAGCCTGGTCTTTATCTGTAAGAGATGGTGGTCTGATTCGAAAAAACCTCTTCTTGTTTTCACATTCAGAATTTCTGCTATGTTGCTCTTGGAGATGGCCACATGGTCTATCTGGAACTCTCCCAGCATTGTGTTGGGCGACTTCTAACTATACAGTTTCTTTTTGGATTTCTCAAATTGTGTTGACATAATCACGAGGCCGAAATTGTCGCAAAAGCTTATCAATCTTTCCCCATTCCTGTTGGTTCTCTTGTGCGCTGTATGGATTCCTGTGATTTTCCTGAATTTTTTTTCTTTGCCTAGTTGTGCGTTAAAGTCGCCTAATAGGATTATTATATGGTGCTTGGCAATTTTGTTAGTAGTCTCTTCCAGATCATTCCAGAAGTCATCTACTTTCTGGGGTTTTTTCTTGTTATAGTCGTTTGTGGGTGCGTGTGCGTTGATCAAAGTATATGCCTTGTTAGCCGATTTGACGGAGAGCGTTGATATGCGTTCTGAAGTGGAGTTGAAGTCGATGACGGAATCCCTGATGGATTTGTGGACTGCAAATCCTGTACCCAACTGTTTGAGTCCTTTCTCGTTGATTTTAACTGCTGGTTTTCCCTTGTAGATTCTGTAGTTTTCTGTGTCAAAATGATTTTCATCTGCAAATCGCGTTTCCTGGATTGCAAGGATTTTGATGTGGAATTTTTCCAGTGTGTCTGTAAGTTGTTTCATCTTGCCCAATTTGAAGAGAGTATTTGTATTAAGTGTGCCGATGAAGTGTCTGTGCTTTGTACGTAACCTGTTAGAAGAGTTCTGATTCTCAACAATAGACTTATCATGATGATCCTGGTCCCCCGGAATCCGATGACCAGGTAAAGTCAGCCTCACGACTGGTGTCCGGGGTAGTGGATTCATTCCTTGTATTCTCATCATGTTTGGCTTTCAAGTTGAAAAGTAGGTTTGGTGGTGGTCCTTTCGAGGAAAGACCACGGGGAATACGACTTGATTTCATAATATTATTTAAATCATTTTGTAAAGCATAGCAAGCATTATTTTGGTTTCTGTTGATCTTCTCTTTCGAATATTTTTCCTTTAGAACATTTTTCCATTCAAACAAATTACCGTTCGAACAAACTTAAGAATTGATGCTCTAATATTCAAACATAATATGCAAGTAACTACTAAAAATGGCCGCGCGGTTGGCGTTGTCGCTATGACATCGGCCTCTCACCTCTGAGTACCGGGGTTCGGTTCTCATGTGGGTTTCGTGATGGTGGACGATCCGCGCTGGGCAGGTTTTCTCGGGGTTCTCCCGTTTCCCCTGCACTTCTTCCACCATACTTTCTCAGTCTTTCTCTCCATCTGTCCTTCTTTCCGTGGGTTAGTACAATAGACCTCCGGTCGCAGTGCTTGGCTTCTCTGTCACCCACATTCACTACATAAACATAAACATAACTACTAAAAATGATACAAGATACATCCTCTTCTTATCAACGATATATTTCGCCGTTTTATTTCTTTTTACTGCTTCACTAGGCCGCTTTATATACATCGAACAAACTCTTCGTAAAATATAATAAAGAATCTGGTAAAAACTTAGGAAAACTCTTATATACTGTTAATTACATTATTTATAATAATTGCAAAACTTTTTTTTACAATTGATTTGCTTATAAAACTTCCATATTATTGAAAATATTTTTACAATAGATTTCGCTTAGAAACGATTTTCATTAATTAACTTAATTTAATGAATTAACTTCAGAATTGTTTAGGCGATGATTATTATGATGATGATAAATTTCTTTAGATAAATATTCAAAATTGTTAAAGAGAATATTTTTCGAACACCCACTAGGAAATGTTCGATTCGAACAAATTTCCGTTCGAACAAATTCCCTATCGAATATTTTTCCGTTCGAACAAATTACCCTTCGAACAAGTTACCTTTCGAACAAATTACCTCGAACAAATTACCGTCGAACAAATTTCTTTCGAACAAATTTCCGGGAGCCGTTATATTGATTCCTAATGGAAAATATATACAAAACATTTATACTTATGGAGCATGGATTAAAAGATTTTGAAGAGAACTGAAACAGAGAATTTTCCTAAACCATATTAGGTAATTTCTTCAATTACTATTTTAATTCTCCATACATCTCATAGGCGATATTTCTTCCTTCTTAAAGCTTTCTTCTTCATTTAAATATAAATCTTCAATCCCAAAGCTGTCTTCTTTTATTAAAAACATATCAAATCTTAAAGTTTTCTTTTTTTAAAAAGTATAAATGTCCAATTGTCTTATTTTTTAATTTTTAAATATATTTACCTGTATTTTGAAATTCCTGGCTGTAACTCCATCACTTTAATAACTTCATATTAATAAATAAACAAACTAAATCTTCTTTAACCATATTAGATAACTTTTTTAATAACTATTTTAATTCTCCATACACCACATAGGCGATATTTCGTAAGACTAATCGTCATACTTTTTCAAGCCACTTTTAATCTCCTGGGAAGAGAGAACCAATTCCCTCCTTCCCAAACACTAAAATCACAAAAAACAAACAAGAGTTCCAAAACGTGCCAACAAATAAAAAGCGTGAATCATAATGTTCACCTCATTTTTATATGACCAATTCACAGTTCAAATAATTGTCCATTGTTCATTCTTTAAATTTTTTGAATAATTTTAAAATCTTAAATATTAACTTCTTTTAAAAACGTCCTAAATCTTTCTTCTTATTTACTTGAAAAAAATTCAATACCAAAACCAAATTCAAAAATTCAAGAAAAAGGAAGCTTTAAGATTGGATATGTTTTCAGAAACAGAAGACGATTTTGGGATTGAAATTTCATTTAATCTATAATTAAAAAATTTATAAACAAACAAAGGGATTTCCCATGGGATCTCTTTTATCTGGAAGTTTGTGCAACATATATATGATTTTTTTCCAAAATCAACTATTGAAAGATTCTAAATTTGATATAGAGTATTATAGATATGCGGATAACATTCTTATTATTTGGTATGGTACTGTTAGACAGTTTAACCGTTTCTATAAGTTAATAAATAAAAAAAAAATGAAGAATTGAAGTTTACAAAAGAAGAAGAATATGCTAATAAATTAAATTTTTTTGATATGACTTTGGTCCAAAAAGGTAATGAGTTACATTTAAAACACTATAGTAATGAATTTCAAAGTGAACATATTCTAAATTTTAAATCTGAACATGGTTGGCATTTAAAAAGGAGTATATTGAAAATTATACTGTATAAGAAAAAGTGATGTAACTACTAACTCGACAGAAAAAAGTATTGTAAGAATGAAAAAAATCTTAAAAAAGAATGATTACAAAATTTCTTTTATTAATAAAGCAATTGGAAATTATAACAAATTTAGTATTAAAGAAATAAATAATAATTGGGAAAATAAAATCATGCTACCGTATGCTAATAATAGTAGTTTAAAATTGAAGCAAATTTATAAAAATTATAATATTGAAATTGGTTTTGAATACAAAAACAAGTTGAAAAATATTTTGTATAAGAAATTTAACCAAAGCGAAAAAATCAACCAAAAAGCAACCAATAGGGAGTAGTAAACTAAACTGGTTTAGTACACTAAACGAAAAGAACGGTCCGTGAACGCGATCTCGAACGTGTAAACAATATTAAAAACAAACAAATTGATAGATAAGAATTGGCAGAACATAGCATTAAACTTGGTCACCGTATAGATAGTGAGGTTGAAATTTTATATAATGAACAAAATACCAAATCAAGAAAAATAATTGAAAGTTTAATGAAAAGAAATTCAAAAGAAAGAAATATAAACAGGAATGAATGTATTGATTTAGATGTAAGATATATGAAACTGGTGGATAATGAGTTAAATGTATCCCAGAAACAATCCAAAAGTAAAGTAATCTTTAAAGAATTAACTCAATAATTAACAGATTTAAAGATATGGCTTTATAATCAACTTTATTATATCAAGAATAGAATTATATAATATGATATTATTAATTGTTTAAATTCTTATCCGTGTTATCCCATTATTGTTAGTTGGCCGTGCCGGCGTGGCCGCGCGGTCTAGACGGCGGTCTGCCGTTGACGCCAGAGTGCCGGTACCCGAGTTCGAATCCCGGTCGTGGCATGGATGTTTCTTTCTTCTACTTGTTTCGTCCGTTTCTGCGGGTATATTGTGAGCTCCCTCCTATGGCATACCCTGGGCAACGATTCTTCGGCCAATCGCTCACTCTCTCGCCCCTTGTTGTGGCCCTTAGTATAAGAGCACGGGCACTCGATATGAATGAATTATTAGTTGGAAATTAGGCTTGAAGGAAAGACGATGAATAATCTTTCCGAAAATTTGCATTTATTTTATTTAATGTGAATATCTTAATAAAGGAAGAAGATGAACTTATTTATATATTATGAATACTAGAGGGAGAATAAGGACAAAGTATGGAATTTATACGTTTGAAGTTCGTTTGATAAAGTCGGGCACCTAAAGACATATAAAAAAATATACAAGATAGGCACAAAACTGTATATAACAAATCTCTGGTTTCTTTAAAAAAATATTTAGGGAGAATGAACCAGCAATTACTAACATAAAAACATTTTTTTTGTAATTTGTTTGACTTCATTAATAACGTCAAGATATCTTCCCAAATAGAAATCAATATCACACCTTTAGATTTTATTTAATTGAATATTTGAGTCGAATATATCCTATTAAACTGATACGGAATAGCCTTAGTTTTAGTAATGATGTAGAAAGCAGAATTCTTTGTCAAGGTAATCGGAAGTTTACACCCATAAAGACAGATGTTGAAAATAAAGTTATGCTGATGATACGCTAAACCAAATGAATTTACACCAAAGAAGAAAGGAAAAAGAAAAGAAAAGAAAAGATAAACAACACGGATAGTTCCAGGAACAAAATACATTCACAAATAAACTCAACGAAATACAGTAACCTACAATATTATCAAGCAAGACATAGTCTTACAAAATTACATATCAATATAACAAGCAAAGAAATAACCACACACAGCTTGTTGAAGGAAGCAATTGTGAAAACAAATGAAAAATAATAAAAAATAGTCTAAAAATTATATAGTAAATCCCCGATTATCCGAGCCCCGATTATCCGAGTTTCCGCTTTAACCGAGCTATCAAATATTTGTAGGATTTTTTTTCGCAAATTTAATCTTCGTTCGTCTAGTCGTATAACCCCCCAGCTGGAATCGGGAAATGGTTTCGACACCAATAATCATGGATTATCCATAAAAAAAGGCCAAACATTGCTGCAGAAAAACGCCAAAGTAACGTAAAACAAAAAAATAATGAAATTGTCGTCTCCAAGTGCGTTTTGTGGCGCTTTCAAGAAAGTTGGCCCCACCCTTAGTGTTATTTTTAAAACTCCTTTCTTAACGAGGTCCTACGTCATACGGGAAACCCATTCCGAAAATATGTTCATGATTTCATATATTTCATACATTCTTCGGTTTTGGATGTGCATTGGTGAGTGAGTGAGTGAGTGGGTAAATCAGTCAGTTAATATCAGGCACTCATTGTCTGAGAATTTGACTGAGAATTGACATGTATAATTTGAAAAGTAACTCTCTCAGGTTTAAAAAAAACAAACAAACAACAATTCTTAAAATTTAATATAAATAGATATTATTATTATTTGTTGAATAATTTTTAATCCTAAACTCTTCTATATTAGATAGAAAACAGCAACAGCTAAAGCTCGAAGCTGATCTTTAAACAAAGCAAGGATGGAGGTGAATATTGCATAGAACAAAGACACAAAAACAATAATTTACTGATTTGCATTTGTTTACAATTAATTTTCTTAATCTATGTAATCGACTAGATTCTTATATATCTGATATAACATTTACAGTAATCTGCATAATACCTCTATCTGATTATTTAACATTTAATGCTTAAAATTGCAAAATGTTCATTTCTTATTTATACATTGATATTATCTTAAACCGTGTTCAGAAACAATTACCAAAAACTTCCTATTTAATTAATAGTCCTATTAGATTTTCACCCTATTTGAATAAAAAATAACATGACAAACTTCCTATTTGATCAATTGTCCTAAGAGCTTTTCACCCTATGTGAAAAATTATCATATTCTCCCTAACTTTAAAGACAAAGTTAATTTGCTCTTAAATTCTCCAAGTATGACTTGGAATGTTCTAGTAATGTCACAATTTACTGTTATCTTTAGTTATTAAAGAATCAACTAATAATGGCTAAACCGCTAGTGTGATAATATGCTACGCTACTTTCGATTAATCACCTTATGTGAATTAATAATATTTGCAAACTTGATTTCATGTTCAATGTTCTAATTTATGTAAGATGCATTCTTCTAGAATAATATATTCTCTTCAGGTATTGGCCCTCGATGTAACTAGGTTGAATCTCTGCAACAAAGTTTATCAAAAGTCTTACTTACGAAAAAGGAACTTGATCTTCCTTAATAGCTACCGCCGTATACCTATTGCATCGTTATTCGGGAACTGGAATCATATAAACATCCAAAGTGTATTACAATATTTTAAGGCATCGTCGAATCCAAAATATCCAATATCGTTCTCTTCTTCGAACGCTGGTTCAAAATGGCCGTTGGATTTTCCGAGGATTCTTCTCCTGTAAAAGCTTAGAAAGAAAATAAGATAACATTTATCCTTCAATGTTAAATTCCTCTAAATTCTCATATTATATGAAAAACCTTTTATCGAATCAAACTTGCATGATACGAATAATCTCGGATTGCTTTTATACCATCGTCTAGATCCATGAGTCACGGCATTTCTCCTTCAATTCGCCTTCTCACGCCATATTCCCGGCATCAACTGTTCTACATCGACAACCATCCGAACAGCACAGCTTTCATCTCGTGATTCCTCATTGTTGAACAATAGTTCCCACTTAACGTCACACAGCATTATTCTAATATTTCTCAAGCCATTATTATAATCGTTTGTTTTCAACTTGACTTCCTGCTTATTCTTTAGTGTTAAACTAAACCAAAAATATTTTAAAAAACAATTTTTATTGAAACACATAATCATAAGGGAAATGATTATTTACATACACAACATAATTGTCAGTCATTGTCTGAGAATTGACAATTATACATAGAATTTGACTGACAATGAGTGACTGATATTGACTGACTGATTTACCCACTCACTCACTCACCAATTTTGCCGTTGATAGGTATAGATTAATTTTCAGAAATTGTTGCTAAGTTTACAGAAATAAGCATCAAGTAGCTAAGCATTAGGTGAATGATTATTCAACGTAAATTACTTTGAAACAATTTAGAAGATTTAGAAAAGAGATAACGCAACAACTGTTCAGTTACTATTGCTTGTTTATGATGATCAGGCACATTGATTGTAACATCGTTTCCTTTTCAGTTCTTTTCATTTTGACCATTTGTTTTGAGAGTTTCCAACATTTTTGTTACAAAATGTGCTCCAGTTTTCATGACAGTGGCTAAATGAAAAGCATTTTATTTGTGAACTTTTATCTCTCAAAATAATGAAATTGGAAAGATTTCTCTTCTCGGAGTCTTCTGATTTATAATGAGTCAGAGATATATCGTATTAAAAAAAGGAATTTAAAACATATTATATATTTCTATATTACAGGTAATTTCATTTCCATGTTTATATTTCTACCATGAAATGCTATTATTTTAACAAACTTTGAATAACTTTCACTTACACGTAACCCAGTATCAATTGTTGATTCAACAAAGTAGTCAATGCTGATTTTTAAAAATACTGAAAGGCCTCGGAAGATACTTTGTCCTACAAATTAAATATAAAGTTATAAATAAATGAATTAAAAGGACACTGCTGAAGTATTGAATTTCAAGCATTTGTACAATCTCGAATCAATAAACCACTTGAGGTTTACGCCCCTATCGACGTCACGTATGACGTGTATCCCACATGCGGCGAGAGCTAATGGTATAAACAAACATAACTTTGTTTGAATTACTTAAAAAATCGTCGATATTTGATATTTCAAGACGATGGTTGAATACTGTGCAGATCCAGTACTGTAATAATTCTGTAAAAACGCTTGGAATATCTTTCTTTAATATAATATTTCTTCTGTATCTAAACCGGTTAAACCAATGCACGTGGCTTTGTTTATCCCACATGCGAAGCAGTAGCGTGGTGGGATATTTTGTAACTACGAAGCTCCGCCTATCCTCAAGAGATCCATTAAATTATATCCTTCTTTGAAAATATATTGCTGTCGCCTTCTTCAATAGGCGGTAATCAACTCTATAGCCAATCTGAACATTTTGGAAGGCTTACAATCGTTGCATCCAAATCAAATCTTTTAGTTCAGCCTCCATATCTATAGGGTTAAAATGAAGCACATGGCTTTGTTTATCCCACATGCGAAGCAGTAGCGTGGTGGGATATTTTGGAACTACGAAGCCCCGCCTATCCTCAAGTGGTCCATTATGATTGTTATGGATTCAAATAAATTGTCAAAGGAATTTGATTTAATCTGATTTCAGAAAAGCAATGACAGTTATCATTTTTATTTGTTGTTTTTTTTAATTTTTTTATGTTTTTTTATATTACTAAAATATAGAAATTTTACGTCTAAAAATAGAATAAAATAATTTACTGCACACATAAATTGCAAAAATGTTTTAGGAAATATATTTTATCGAATTATTATTCTAACTATTGAATGCTAGAAATTTGATACGATATTTTATTTCTGCCTTGTTTGGCTATTTTAAACACTGCTTCTCTTTATCCCCATAATTAAAAAAATCACTTCAACGAAATCGTATCACAAATACAGTTATATAATGATCGTTGAGACGTACTTACCAGGATAAATTGTTACACATTTTCCTCCAGCAGTATAAATCTCTTTTATTACAGTAGATGTATAACAGTCTTGAATATCATTTGCAAATGGGGGACACTGAAATATCGAAATTCATATTTTTAAATGAATGATTGTTTTGTATTTAGATTTGGTATATTTCATTATATACTTTATCTTCAATGGATACTGAAACTTGTAATTCGAAAAGAAAAAGGTGTCTTTAAATTAAAATGTATCTTTATGTAACTAAGATGGCAAAAGCTAAATCTAGCTGACCTTTTTGAATATTTGACCTCTAAATAAAGATCTAAAGGCCAAAAATCCGGATTATAAGACTTTTTTAGAAACATTCTTCGAAACTGAATAAAACCAATAGTCATTAAAGTTTTTGAAACAGTAATTAGTATTACAGAATAGAAATTTCTTAGTAGTTATATGTTATGAATTAATGAAAATATTGCTGGAAATAATAAAAAAACATTAACAAAAATAATATATGAAAACAATCATTTGAAGAACAGAAAAATGGATTATTGCAGCAATGATAATTATTTTAAGTCTATACTTCTTCCCTTATATCTTTTCTTCTTATCATATTATAAGTTCCAAAACATCTTCAACCCATACAGAGTTAATATCTGTAAATTGTTTATGTTATTTGAAGCTTGACAAAGGAAAAAAAAACCGCAAATAAATAAATATGTTTCTTGTAAGTGATTGTTATCTCCTAAAATGTAAAATTACATTAATGTTGTTGCTAAGAGGAAATTAAGAATAGGAAAATGGCTATAAGGGGTTTATAAGAGATTTGAAACTTCAACATTCCTTACAAACCTTCTTAGGAGAATTTTTCTAAGAAGGAAACAAATAAATTAATTCACAATTATTTTATAAATCTATAAAGATTTCTAGGCTTCATAAGTAATCTTAAAACTTGTTCTATTGAATAAAAATGAATATAAGCTGTAAAAAAATAATGTAATTGGTTGTTTTATAAAAAGCAGATATAATGGAGTGATATTCTTTGCATTCATAGTACTCTTTGTTTTTCCTTATTTCTCCAGTGGCCACGTGATTTTAGATGGTGTCCATTGAAATCTGAATTTTAACTGTCTTGTAACAGTAACAGAACTCTAGTTGAAAAAATTACTTAGAGGATCGTAGATATTACTCTGGAAATAAATAATTGAATGATTTCAGTCTCTGTCAGAACATGAAATAAGATCTTTTCGTGCACTACTAAAGTATAAATGTATCGAACAAAATCTGAAAACTGTTTAATCCTCCTTTATCTTCAAAGAGCGAGAAGCTGCTTGGAAAGAGACGGTTATGTGAATATTAATGACGATGTTTATTCCTAAGAAGTAGTTTTCAATGTAAATTTTGTGACTAACTTCAGGATTGTATTATGCGAAAGCTGACACTACAGATGCGTTAAATAGCAAAGAAATGTTCTAACTGATTTTTTGTAGTTTTTTAGTTTTATACCATATGATTTTGGCAAATGGAATTACAACCATGCAAACCATTACAAGAATATTTCAAGAAGCTATAAAAATTCGTAGAATATCAAGTTTTATTGCTGTAGAACTCTTTACTTGTCTGCAAATAAAAGACCTTAATAATTAATAAAAAGGACCAAACAAACAATGTTTTCAAACTAAAGTAGAAAATGGTATTTATAAGAAATTTGAGCAAACCTTAACAAAAAGAATACAGTTATTTCTCAATGTAGTCTCCATCCTTCTTAGTGCATTTGCGCTACCTGCCTGGAAATCCTGGGATTCCAGCAGAAAAAAAGATTTTATCACGATCCAGATGTTTCTTTAGCGGTCCAAAAAGATTGAAATCACACGGTGCTAAATTTGGTGAATATGGAGGATGTGTGCAGCACCTAAAATTTCAGTTTCTCTTTACATGCCTTGGTGTTCTTCTGCGTGTGTGGGCAGATACTGTCTTGCATCCAAAGGACTCCTTGAGACAACAGTCCACGCCGCTTGGATCGAATATCAGGTTTCACGTAAGTCCCGAGCAAGTTAACTTGCTTTAGTGACTGTAGTGCCCATCGTCATCTAGTGTTTGACAATAACTCCTTTATTGTCGAAAAACAGGAACAGCGTAACTTTTCCAAGTTGGAGTTCGAAATTTCCTGGGTGGCGGTGATGACGAATAACGCCACTCTTTCCTTGCCATTTTTGATTAAGTCGTGAAATCAGGAACCTATGATTCGTCAGTCGTGACATTTGAGTCGATCAGTAAATGCTGACCTTCCTCAAAATGATCGAAATTTGCCTGATATGCCTATACACGAGCCTCTTTCATTTCTTTTGTCAAGCCTCTCAGATCCCATCTGCACAAACTTTTCGGTATCAAGATCCTCATGAATAATTATAGACACAGATCCGCGCCTGATGGACACTTCTGATGCTATTTCGTCAGTTATGATATAGCTAATATACCGAATCAGAATGTCCACTCTTCAATGTTTTCCGGCGAAACAGCTGTTTTTCCTCTCTCAGGTTGGTCATCATAATGTACGGAAACCATACCTGTCTTGAATTTTTGAACCCAGTTGTAAACCTGAGCCTTACACATACATCCTTCACCGTGCACCTCGGATATCTGTTGATGAATTTCTGTCGAATTCTCACCTTTCGCAAGTAAAAAACGGATGAATGATACCTTTTTTTCCTTGAAAAATGTTTCCAGCCGACCCGCCATTTTCGAAGCTTCGGGTTCTCTTTATTACGTCAACGGAAGCGTAAAAGGTCAAAAGCACCCACCAGTAGCATGTTATACAATGGTGGTTATACAATCAAGACTCATTATTACTAATGTCCTTTTATACGTTATTTCTAATTTTAGTTTGACTCACCCTCGTGTAAGTTATATGGAAATAGTTTCACTATATAACAAGAATTGATCTCATAGATTCCTCAGCAAAACTAGTGAACTGATCCCGATTCAGAACCCGATTAATTCAGTGATGTCATACTTTTGGAAGACCGATTACTGCTTCAATCTACTTCCAGAAGACTTGTTAAAACTGAAATTGTCCTTATGCATTAATCGTCAATAATCGCTAAGAACTGTCTGTCTAACTGTTGTAAGATCACTGTGAGATCTACATTGCTATCAAATTTTAACAGACAGCTTTTTATTTAGTGAATAGCTTTGCATAACATACAAGTTTAGAAATCCTAAAATTTCCTTAAAAGTAACTTTCAATTATTTCAGAAAAAATTTATGTTATTTAATAGGAATTTAATGTTTGCCTCTCAGTGTATGTTAAGAACATCATATTAAGAATTGTGTTTATTATTACTGTTAATCAAAATATGGATATCTAAATGATGATTGTAAATTAAATATAAGTTGAGAACGCCCTGTTATAAAGGTGAAACCGGTCCTTGTACCATGTTTTTTATGAGGTAAATCTTTTTAGTTTTATTTTGTAGGTCGGCATCATTTATTTTAAAGCACTAAATTCACACGTTAAATTCACCGTGTTGATTGTAAATTCTTAATTATAAATTCTTACTTCTAAATTCGATTCTCTATAAGTTGTACATTTGTTTTTCTCTTTCCTCAATTATATTATGGAAAAATATATTAAAAAGGATAATAATAAATTTCTTAAATGAGAACTTACATGTGAATGAATATGAACGTGCTTCCTCTTTATTTCTTCAAAAGCCCATAAAGTTGTCAAATTCTGCTCAGGTAAAAGTATTAAATCGGAAAAGTAAACCTCCTTAGTTTCATACAGAAGTCTGTATTGCCTAACAAGACTTGCCACATGGTGATGGAACGCTCTATCAATACAAAGTGTGAGTGCCTGAGGTTTAACATCAGATCTTCTTTCAAAAGTAACTTCTATTGCTGGGCTTCCATATAATAATTCTTCAATACATTTCACTGTTTGCTGGATGGTAAGGGCAATTAAAAGGAAAGAAAAAATCCACCAAATGATCAATCCAATTTTAGATTGTGAGGTATTCAGATGTTTTAATAGAATTACTGAATTATTTTGAGTGGTTTTTCTTGTATTGTTGGTATTAATACAAGTGGGTTTTATTTGATGTCTTGCTTGAGACTGAATTTCATTCATCTTTTTTGTTTTTTGTTTTTGCTGTTTTATCTGAAAAGTTTAATTAAATGGTTATTGTACAACGAGCAATCTTAAAATATCATAAAAAAAAGAATTATCTTAAAAAAAGGAAATTCTCTTCAAATAGAGCTATAACATGATCTGCCATAACAGGATTTGAAAAGATTTGAAAAGAAAATAATAGTAATTAGGAAAGACTTCAACAGAAAAAATGAAATTTTAGAATCTCTATTATAAACTTTTCTGAAAATAAAACAAAGTTTAATTAAGATATTGTGTTGAAAGATAAAAAAATATATTTTGAAATAAATGATGATATTAATTACATCATTTATTATTAAAATAAAGAAATTTATTCATTTTCTCATATGACATTTTGCATTGATAGTATAAAATTTAATGAGCTATCTGCAAAAATCTTCATTGAAGATTTAAGATCTTTTCAAAATATATATGCTACTGTACATATAAGTAAATACGAAAATTTTTACTCAATTTCTGAAAACCAACAGTTATTATCGATGCTGACAAGATCCAACCAATCTATTAATATTTCATTTGACCTTTACTATCTATCAGAAACACTTGAATTTGCTTTCTCTTTTATACCAATGGCTCCAATTATCATTGGAACTTAGATAGAATTTTTCCAATCCAAAGCGTATCAAGATCAAAATAGTGAAAATTATGATTTCAAAAATATTTTCTTGATAAAACTGTCATGATTCCTGTTTTGATTTAGCTATTCCTTCGCATCATAAATAAGCTTCGATTTTTCCCTGTGCTTCAGTACATTCATGTGTTTGCAATTGGTTAGAAAATTTCTATTAAATGGCAATTTTACAATAAGGTATTGCTACCGACCGTTTGGGACTCGGTCGGTGGCGGGGGGGGGGGGGTAACGGAATGCGACGAGAGCCAGAGCTTTAAAACCAAAGTGACTTTTATTAAATAATAGTCAGTGAAGTGATACAGATAAATTCGAATAACGAAAATGTTCTGCGGAAAGGCTGACTTCTCCCAGTCTTCTGACGCTCAGCGGACGTCTCAGGATTCTTCCGGGGACAGGTACTGTGATGCCGGCGTCGGTTGTCTTCCACGATGCCTTTCGAACGTTCGGCGGTCGCCTCAGGATTCTACCGGGAACGGGTGCTCGGATCTCGGCGTCGCTTGTCTTCCACGATGCCCTTCTAACGATCTGCGGTCACCTCCGGATTTTAACAGACTTCACTCGAGGACGGTTGCCTAACGAACCTCTTCTGCTTCTCTTTTATCTCCTGGCCGGATATTTTCTAGTGGCTGGGATCCACTAAATGGTCACTTCCCTCTAGCTTCGAGTAGCTACCTTTTACCTGGTCTTCTGTCCAAGACCTGTTCTTAAACGACCTGCTCCAATTGGAGATTCTTCCTAGCTGGGCGATTGCCCACAGTCGAATTATCAAACGATTCCCTCTTTTCTCCGGGACCGGAGTCTGTTCCGTGGCCTACGCCACCCGACCAACTGCCAGACGGACCTTCCTTATCTCCGGGGCTGGAGATAGTGTTGAGGCTCCTGCCACCCGACCAACTGTAAGACTTCCTTCTAATTTCTCCGAGACTGGAGAACCTGTTGTGGCCTCTGCCACCCGACCAACTGACTTTCCACGGCTTCGCTGCCCGTTTTAAGGCCGCTGGCTGCCTTGTTCCAACCTCCGGACTGGTTAACTTCGAACAGGGGAGCCGGGTTGGACGAGGCGATTCTGGACGCGGGGGAGTGACCAAATCGAACGGTAACAGTATTTTTTATTAGATGGAGATTTAAAAATAAAGGGGAAAATAAAGGCCTTCGATAAAAGAGAAGTAGTCACACTTGTGTAGACCAAAATAATAGTGCTCATATTTTAAATTGAAATAAATAGAAACGAGCTTAATATCAAATTTTCGCCTAATAAAGGGATTTTGGCGATCACTATTGATGGACAGCAAAGGTTGCAAATAAAACAAATGTTTCATGCTTGATGCAAATTATGTCGAACCGTTTTGACGTAATGGAAATGAAAACGACAGATGGACAAACAATGTTCTAGTAACATGCGATAGCCCGGGTTCGGTTCTCATGTGGGTTTATTGATGGTGGACATCCGCACTGGGCAAGTTTTCCCAGGGTTCTCCCGTTTCCCTGCATTTTACACACCATCCTTTTTCAGTCTTTCTCTGCGTCTGTCCTTCTTTCCGTGGGATAGTATAAAGATCTTTCAGGTCGACGTACTACCCACTTTCAATTAATATAATCTAATCTAACATGGAATAAAGAAAATTAATGGAATAGAAATAATCAATAAAAAGTTTACTCATGTCCTGCTTATCAACATTGTTTGAATGTGAAATATTTACAAAGAAATATCCTGCTGGAGAATAAGAACTGTATATTATTACAAAGGTTATCCCTGAAGAAAACTTCAATATTCTGGAAGGTCATAATGTCAGGTAAGAATAAAAAGGTTTAGATAAACATATATACTGTTCCGAATAGTTTCCGAGATAAGAGCTACTGTTGTAAAATTATTGAAAAGAAAGAAAAATTAAGATTTGTTTCTAATAGGTTTTTGTTCATATTTATTACAGTTCATAATATTTTTTTTAATTGCATCTTTGACATCAATGGAAATTTGGTTAAGATATGCTGCAAACAGTGTTGCATTTCTGCAAGAAAGATGGACAGTACAAATCGCCGAATGCCGAATTCTGTATATCAAAAGTAGCTGTATCAGGGAATCATACAGATTAGAATAATTTCAGTAAAACATTTTTTTTTTTAGAATGAATATGACTCTGACCTCCAGACATATCGACCTTTCATGCAATATCCAGTATGATATTGTATTATCAAAAATTTTCTCCAGTATTATCGAAATTTATAATTGAATCGTAAAGTAAATAACGAAATATCAAAATACTATATAATGTGAGGTACTGGAAATGGCGCAGTCTAAGAAGTATCTTTGCCATCTAATCTTTCTATCTAATGTTTTGTATTTAGCACAATATAACATAAATATTACGTATAATTTTCTAATGGTAACAACATAACTCAGTAATACCAAATTTCAGACCGATGTGGCTGTTGTGTTATAATTGTAATGGGCATTTGTAATTTATAATTAATTTTAATTATAATTAAAATTTATAATTTTGTTCTGTGACCCATTGAATATTTTATGTTCGTTGTTTAGGATACAACTCAGAAATTTACACCATGTAAAAATAAAAATAGGCCTGAAACGCTTTCGTTTCAAAAGACTGTATGTGTCGCTCACTTTATTATGTGGTAATTGAATTCATATTGAATTATTCCTATTGCATAAGCTGCAGATGTTTTAAAATAATAAACATGAACAGTTAAAAAGTTAAATTGTTTTAAGCATCTGGAAAAATTAAAATATCTGATGAAATTAAATGCTATTTAAATGCAATGAAAAGAAATTTAAAAGCCTTAAAAGTACAATACTTACTTTATTCCAAATGAATCTGCTCAAGGTTTCTATCAATTCCATACAAACAATTGCATTTAAGTCCAACCATAAACAAGCATTTCCACAAATTTGAGCGAAGATATTCTCTAGAGTCCAAGAATAATATTCCCTGAAAACTAAGTACAAGTTATTAAAAATTATAAATCGGTGGGCAATTAGTTTAAGGTAAGGAACAGAATATGTCTGCATTAAAACAGAGACTGTATATTCTTGGCATTTTTTGTAGCAAGTAGAACATAAGATGGAGCTGTTTTGAATTATATTCAAATAGCTATTGATTGTAGAGTTGATTTCTTCCGAAGATGTACATAATGGCTTTTTCATTTTCTTCATAAAAGGTAATCTGAAAAGAAGTAAATTGATTGTGCTATAAATGAATACATAGTTTTATCATTCTCATCATTTTTTTTATTAAATATTGTTTAATATTAAAAATTAAAGTTCTGTAAATCATTAATTACATTCATTTGGAAGTAACTAAGTAAATTATATTTTGCAGGCGTAAACAGCGAATAATAAAAACTTAGCAGAATCTCAATTACTGTAAAATGATTTTTCAATTCATTGTACTGGGCTGTTTTTATATTTAATTTTAAAATAAAAATGTCTTCCAAATGTGAGATTAACTTTTTTTTCAAATAGATATCATCATCATCATTCTTTTCACTCCTCCAAGAGGCATAGAAATAATTTAATAGAATTACAAATATTCACAGAATAATGAAGTCTGTGGAACTGTAAGAACCCAAGAACCTCTATAGTAAACTTGCAACTTAACAGAACGGATCTGCAGACTTTAGCCGAATTTAGAATGAAATTTCATAGCTTTCTTTCATAACTTTTTGAATCATATTATTCTATATGGTGTAGGGTAAAGTGACTTAATCTGGTTCTTGTCTCAATCTGGCCCAGCTATAATTTTCCCTTACTCTGCACATTGATGAATGAATCTACGTAAAGTTATTAGCTGAAGCGCTTTGTAAATGAAAGGCCAATAAATCTTTGTGGTGTCAAAGTTTGTCAATAGATGGCATTACCTTACATTAATGGCGGGAAGTTACAAGCGGTTTTGGCGATTCGTAGGTAAGCTTTCAAGAGAAAAACAAACTGGTTTTATGTTTTCTGGGGCACTATTTAAAATTTCATCATTAATTTAATATATTTTATGGTAGCTAGAAGGTATTATGATGCTTTTCGTGAAATTATATTTAATCTGAGAGGACAAGTTATTTCTAAATTACGGAATTCAAAATACCTTGCAGTAGACCTAATGTGGGCCACAAGATGACCTAATGTGGGCATACATTCGACCGATTTTGAGCATGGACCCAGATTGGATCGCCTGTTGTCCACATGAAGTCAATGGTACCTAACTGTTCAGGTTTTAATTTATCAATAGAATAAAATGCAAAGTACTTTGTCAGGCATATGCACTTATTACATTAATAAAGCTATCTCAATGTATAAAGGGAATCGAACATTATTAAATTTGTGTTGATAAAACGTTTAAAGTTTATTATAGAATAATTAAAGAGCCAAAAATTAGCAACATTTTGAAAGACTGCTTTTGAAGTTTCAAATTACCTTGCTACATAGTAGAATGAAGCCTTTAATTTCTATATTTCTTTAATTTCAACAGTAATGGCAAAAACTAAAATTCCAAAGAAGAGCCAGAAGCGAACCTTCCACACAAAAAAATGTGCAAATATTAGAGTGATTCCAGGCAACGAGACTATTGTGCGATATGAAGGTCATAACGCAGCGAAGAAGTGTTACAAATATAAGCTAGAAAATATAGAAAATGCAGTTCGTTGTGTGCAGAACAACAGTATGTCTACAAGAACAGCAGCAAAAACATTTGGGGTCCCACGCACATCGTTACAGCGAAGAGTACAAGGTCTTTATGAAGTCGACGCAAACAGTGGACGGAAGCCATTGATGTCCAAAGAAGATGAGTCAAAACTCATTGATTATGCTTGTAAACCAGCAAGTATGGGAATTGGATTTGGTAAAAAACAGTTCTTGAAATACGCTGCTAAGTTGCCAACGAAAAAAAATGTAAGCTTTAAGAAAAGTGTTCCTTCGGATAAATGGTGGAGGTTATGTAAAAAACGCCATGCCAATTTCTCTCAACGAAAACCAGAAGGTACAGCTAGCATCAGGCATGAACGAATGAATAAAGAAATTGTGACAAATTATTTCAATGCACTAGAGGAGCAAATGGCTATATTCAAATTCCATGAAAAACCAGATAGAATATGGAACATGGATGAAACTGGAGTTCAACTGGATCATGTTCCACCTAAAGTTATTGCAAAGAAGGGGGCGAAATACGTGCATGGTAGAACGAGTGGTAAAAGAGAAACCATTACCATAATTGGCCTTGTCAATGCTGCAGGTACAGCAGCAGCCCCACATCTTATTGTGAAAGGCAAGACTCAAGCAATGTTAAATGGATTTGATGTTGAAAGTGCTCCTGTTGGAACAAAAATGAGTGTGTAAGATAAGGGATGGACAAAACAAGGTTTAGCACAACTCTGGTTCAAGAACGTATTTCTGGAAGCAATTGGCCCTGCACGACCCCAACTTTTAATTTTAGATGGACACGATTCCCACAACTTCCTTGAACTGATCGAACTAGCACATAGTGAGGACATAATAATGATCGAACTTCCTGCACATACTTCAAATTGGCTGCAGCCGCTAGATCGCACAGTTTTCTATCCATTTAAACCTTTTTATAAGGAAGCATGTGCCACCTTCATGAATGACTATCCAGGTGCAGTAATGTCTCATTCTAACTTCTGTGGACTCTTCAACAAAGCCTGGACTCAAGCAATGACAGAAACCAACATTCGGTCACGATTCCGAGCATGTGGTAATTTTCCATTTAATCGAAATGCCATTGCACCTGAAGCCTACTTTCCTAACGTGCCACATCAAATTCCTACCAAAAACATCGGGCAGGAGATCAATCAACTTAAGACGTTAGAAGTATGGGAAAATATTCCTGAAGCATCTCCACTTAATGATGAAGCAACGCAAAGAATGGAGGATAATTATGTTGAAGAAATCAATTCACCAATTGTAGAGCCAAAAAATAGAGTTGAACCAGAAAAAACATACGACTATTTTCAAACTGTGAATGTGGCAGCATCAAATGAAGCTATGCTAAGCTTCAGAGTAGCTGATGATTCTAAAAATTGCACACCTGCAATTGACTTACCTCAAATTATGACTCGAGTTCAATTCAACAATTCTACCATCAATAAACAAGTGTGTCCCCTAAACTAGCTTTGTATGCTTTGGAAAAGGCTATTGCACCTGATGACTTAATAAAGTATAATAAAACATATAGAGAAGGAAGAGGACGACCACATGATAGGATGTATAATTCATGGAAACACTATAAATACATGACTGTTACATCTACAGTAACAAGCCCCTGTCCAGGTGAACCAGCCACAGGAAATGGACCACAGCTTCAATCAAGTGTTGCGTTACGTGATGTACCAATCCGCGCGCCACTTCCTGAAATACAAGCTGCAGGATGCACCACAGAAACTTTCCAACAAGAAATGCATCAAAATACACTTTGTACATCTGTCTTGAAATTATCAACTTCAACCTTCTACAGGAATACGCCAGTGTCACAAAATAATAATGAAACTATTTCAGCTCCAAAAAAGGTATTCTCAAGGCGAAGTCTAACAATCTTTTATCTCCAATTGACGATGACTCAGATATACTAAGTTATCCCATAACAAATAAAACTCAAAAGCAAAAAGCAAAAGCCCCGAATTTTTTTATTCTTACATCATCAGAAGTCATAGAATCAAAAAGAAGAGCTCTGAAAGTAAAGCAAGAAAAAGAGAAAGAAAAGGCTGAACGTGCTAAACTGCGCGAACAGAAAAAAATGGAAAGACAAAAGCTTCAAGAAGAAAAAAATAAAAAGAAAGTTCAGCGACAAGCTTACCTATCCGCTAAAGAAAAAAAAAACAGTTAAAAAAACCTAATAAAACGAATAAGTGATGGATATCCAGTGACCATTTGAGAATTTTCCTTTATCACGTTATTAAACATTTAAACGTAACCCTTAGCTTTAAGTAACCACCTTGTATTCATTTTTAACTAAAATATAGTTAATTAATATGAACAAACTGAGACAACTTGTTCTATCAGCCTAAAGTATGTCAGTGAATATTATTAAAAAAGTAGTCTTAATGTGGGCCGGGAATGCCCAATTCTGGGCATCCCCGGCCCACATTAAGACTACTAGGCCCAGAATTGGTCAAATTGCACTATGTTAAAGCATTGTTGAAAGCTGAATAAATAATGCAAACAATAGGGAAGCATACAAGGAATACAATGGTTTGAAAGTACCATAACGTCATAAAATTTCATTGGATCGACTAAAACGATTTTTTGTGTATTAGAATCTCCTGCTAAAAAGTTGTGGCCCAGATATGGTCACTTTACCCTAGTCTACGTACTCTATTTTACAATCTCCAAACTTATGCAAATATATTAAAAGCCTTGAATATTTTAATGTTTTTTTCATAGAGTAAATATTAAATATTAAAAACCTTGAATGTTTATTATTTTTTCATAATGTAGTAAATATGATTTTCATTAAAATCGGGCTCCATAGTATTTGGAAAATATGAGTTCTATTAGTATGAATTCATAAACAGGTCAGGTTTCCTTTATATAGAAGTTTCCTTCTTCAATCCAATTCCAATTCAGGGAAATTTAAAGTTAGTCATACCTGCATTGAAAGTTGTGATCCATTATAGATGTCAAACATTTCTCCTTACATCTATGGTATTCTTCTTCTTTCACACATGGCTGTTTTTTCCTGTTTAAATACAGATGCTAGAGTAGAAGGAAATTATATTCTCTATTAATTTTCCGTAAATTTCCTTTTGTTTTTATTTTTCTTTATTTTTTTCTTGATAGTCATGAAAGTCATTAGAAATTGCAATGGAATGATTACAAGATTTTCTCTATACTACTGAATTATATTACACCCCGTTTACCCGTATCAAACGGGATCGGGCTAGGTCCGGATGACCGAAAATCGGAATAATCCGGAAAGTTCGTTAACGACATAAAGAATACAGTTTATATACATTTTATTTTATTTATTGCATCTTTTATTATATATACTTTTACAACAATATTAACAGTACAAATCAAAAGACCTACCTTCGTAGAGTGTGTGTTCAATTTCAAGTAAGATACTATACATCATGTCAATTAATAAAGAAATCTGTGTTTGATAAAAAACTTAACGTGCCGATGTATTAATAATAAACAGCCAACTAAAACGGCACCAATCAATAAATTAAAACAAGACGCAATACAAACAACGTACGTTTCGAAGCCCCTTCATACGGGCTTCGTTTTCAAGTTAATTAAAAAGACCCCCTACCATAACCGCCGTTCATTGTCTCAACAATGGACGCTCATTAAATACCAACAACATAGCTGCGTTTGGAAAAAGAAAAATCAGATATTTACATGAGTTCTATGAGTCAGGGATGATTAGAACAATGGGAAGCTATAATCAAGATCTTTCGACCACACACGTTTTAGAGTATGGTTTATAAATGGATCGTTTCTAGTTTTTAATAATGTTTATTATTGAGCGTCGTTAGTTGTAGCAGACGATTACTTCCGGCACAGGTTCTAGTCATTCACGCTAGGGGGACACATTAAGCCAGGAGTCCCAAGGTACATTGCTTCATTTCTCATTTGATCAACGACTCCCGTCAAGGAATGAACATTTTAAGGTAGTGGGGTCTTTTTAATTAACTTGAAGACGAAGCCCGTAAGAAGGGGCTTCGAAACGTACGTTGTTTTTATTGCGTCTTGTTTTAATTTATTGATTGGTGCCGTTTTAGTTAAATCTGTGTTTCTTTTGTTTCAACTTTGAGTGACGCTTACATGCTGCGTGGCCTGATAGATGCTTTACCATCATGAATTCAGTCGGTGGCGTGTCAGGTTACCCTTTTAAGTATATTAAAAATCTTATTTACACTCAGTCAAGAATGTATTTAAAGAGTTCCTGGATTTTTTCACATTTGTAGG
The DNA here is from genome assembly GCA_023159025.1 of Thereuonema tuberculata. Lineage (NCBI taxonomy): Eukaryota > Metazoa > Arthropoda > Chilopoda > Scutigeromorpha > Scutigeridae > Thereuonema > Thereuonema tuberculata. Next base: position 77,986,194 of record JAFIDM010006943.1, read on the forward strand.
TTTTCCTTATATTAATCCGGATAAACCGGGAATCCTGTTTATCGGGATACGGATAAATGGTATTCCACATTACAGTATTGCCAAAAACAATTAGCATATCCAGAAATAAAATGAAACTAGGCATAGGAGAATGCTGACGCTGATAATGATTACAATATCAGGTTCATTTATTCGGGCAAAACACAACAAGTCAATTGACTCTTTACTACTGCGTAATACAGCCCCTGGTGTGGATCATGCGGCGATACGGCTTTTGATGGAGTCATACAAATATCTAATCCTGTCCAGAGGAAGATCCTCCCATAGCAGCTATAACTGCCGTTGACACATACACACACACACACCCCTACGTAAAAACGTGACAACAAAATACCCTCATATTTGTGAAAAATCAACACCATAATGGAAACATGGAAATGAAGTGAAACTTACAGGAAATGTAAAGCAGGATATGATATGATAATGAATAAAATTTGGGAATTAGTTCGCATGAATAGACTCAGTAGCGCCCTCTGCACTGTCGTACACTGACTGCTCAATTCAAAGTGGACATCTGCCATTGAGGAACAACCCATGCAAATTCGGGCAGTAATTTGAATATATTCGTTGTAACACAGCAAGATCATGTGTAGTTGGAGTCATTTGGTGTCTAACCACGCGCTGAGGTAAAATGCCACCATCAAAGCAGCTGAGCAATTTTCAATGTGGAGTAGTCATAGGCTGCCACATTAGTGGTCAGAGTCTGCAATCTGTAGGAGCGGTACTGAACCTGCAAAAGACGATCGTGGGTGCTATTATCACGAAGTGGAAACGTGAAGTAGCGGAAACAGGACGTCATGGACGTGGCCGAGCCCGCATGCTAACAGATAGAGACCGGAGGGCCCTGAAATGGTTGGTACGGCAAGAACAGGTCTGTACTAGCGACAAAGGGCGGCAGGACTTCCAGCAGGCAACGGGAACAGCTGTCAGTATCATGATGATTCGTCGGGAGCTCCACGCCTTAGGCTACACTGGTCGGGCTGCT
>JAFIDM010006943.1:77987317-78015241 GCA_023159025.1 Thereuonema tuberculata
AGGGAATTCAAATTTAAACACCCGTTCAATTGTATCTTGAGCGGGGCTAGTGGAACGGGTAAGACCGAGTTTTCAAAAAAGTTTCTAAAGTATAAAGAGGATATGATTGATCAACCTCCAACGGAGATTTATTGGCATTACGGTGTGCATCAGCCATGGTTCAGTGAATTTACTGGGATGGTTAAATTTCAAGAGGGTGTACCTGACGTGAAAAAGTTTGATTCGGTCACTCCAAAATTAGTGATTATTGATGATTTGATGGGTGTAGACAATAATGCGCTTGAACCTTTATTTACTAAATACAGCCATCACAAAAATTGTAGCGTTATTTACATGGTTCAAAATTTATTTCATAAAGGTGGTGCCCACCGCACAATCAGCTTAAACACTCACTATTTTGTCCTCTTTAAAAACGTACGGGATTTATCTCAGATAATGTTCTTTGCCAGACAATTATTTCCGAAAAATGAAAAATTTCTTGTGGAGGCCTACCGAGATGCAACACAGGAACCCTATTCCTATTTGTTATTGGATTTGAAACCCAACACTATGGAGGGGGTGCGTTTCCGCACTGGAATATTTCCTGACGAGTCATTGGGTATTTATCGACCAATCAGAAAATAGCTTTTGAAATCGTTAGGAATATTATTAGCGAAAAAAATGAAACCGGTCGAGGCGAGAGAAAAAATTTTTGGAATGGGATATGGAAATGGACAGTCAGAGAGATGGCACCTTCGAAGCGGGCTCCTCATAGACTTGTGAAATACGGACGCATTTTACAGGCAATTCCTCAATTTTCACCTCGCCAAATTAGAGCTGTTATCAAAGAAGGTAATCCCGACTTTATTCGTTGTTTATCCGAATGTGTGGGTAATGTTTTGCGTGGGAACGTTCCTGTGACCCCCTATCAAAAACGAAAACTATCTTGTCACAAGAAAACACTTAGGTTGATTGGCACATCAAAATTACCCATTCACAAAAAAAAGTCAATTCTCGTACAGAAAGGTTCGGGACTTTTACCCTTCATCATTCCCGCTCTGGCAGGACTATTCGGTGGCATGCTCGGTAGCAATCGATGAAGGAATGGAACACGGTAAAAAATTTGTTGTTTTACCAGAAGATCTCGCCTCACAAATGCTGAGAGGGTCCACACAAAAATACGACCCGTCTCAAAATATTATACAGAAACTATCCTCTTTGGAAAAAGAACTCGATCATCTTTTAAACGACAGCACTTTACCGAATGATTTAAAAATTAAATTAGTTAATAATATACAGCAGCGTTTTCAAACATTTTATAATCAGAACAAAAGCAGACTGCACGATCCTGTTTTACAGTCAATGACCGCGAATGTGACGTCAGACAGTGCCGACGTGAAAACCGATACGCCACAGGAAAAAAAAGAAATTCAAACTCCGTCAGGTGTTAGTTGGGAAGATGCGGTTTTGACTCGCATGCCTACATTCTATCTGCCTTTTGCAAAAAACTTGTTGGAACGTTTTAAAGCACTGCCCAACGCGGGATGGGATTCTAAAACGGGAGAATTGATGATTCGAGGTGAAAACATTTCTCAAAGTAGTATTTTTGATTTAATGAATCATTTGGTGAAGCAGAGCAAAAGAACCCCGATTGGCTGGATTCAATTCCGTAATCTTTTAACTTCCATTCCGTTATCAAAAGAGGACGTCCCAAACAATAAACAGTGGAAAATTATTTCAAAATTACAAGTTCCCACAGCCAAAAAGAAAAACGGAAATACAAAAATAGGCGTACAGTCAGGGCAGGGAAAATGGCAGTCTTATCCTCAGCTGTGGAAAAATTATTGAGATCAATTTATTTCGATCCAAAACATCCAGCATCCTTTGACGGAGTACAAAAATTATACAGGGCAGCCAGATCGCGAAATAAATCCATTACCCTGATTCAAGTTAAACAGTGGTTGAAAAGACATGATAACTACACTCTTTTTAAACCGGCTCGGAAAAATTTCCCACGTGGGAAAACAAAAGTGTCCGTTATGAACGAACAGTGGCAGGCAGATCTTATTGATATGCAAAAACAGGCAAAATTTAATGACGGCTTTCGATTTTTACTCGTCGTCATAGACATTCTATCGAAACGCGCTTTTGTAGTACCGTTGAAAAACAAAACCGGAGTTAGTATAACCAAAGCCTTTGAGCATCTTTTTAAGACGGAGGACGTTGACCCGCCTGATCGTTTACAAACCGATAAAGGGCGTGAATTTGTCAACAAAACCTTTCAGACATTTCTAAAAGAACACAATGTTCACTTTTTTACATCACAAGATCCAGTTGTTAAAGCTTCAGTTGCCGAAAGATTTGTGAGAACGTTTCGGTCAAAACTTTTCAAATATTTTCATTTTACTGGCTCTTTTCGCTATGTTGATGCTTTAAAAGATTTGGTGGATGCCTACAATAACAGTTTTCATTCGAGTATTGGTATGGCTCCAAACGACGTAACCGGTTCGAACCAGCATCTTGTATGGCAGCGCCTCTACGGAAAAACTCCGAATACGTCACGGCGACGACCGCCAAACGTGTCATTTAAGACAGGTCAACAGGTACGTATTAGTTCGGCAAGACGATCATTCCAAAAGGCGTTCGAGGGTTTGTGGACTCCTGAAATTTTTACAGTTTCAGAGATTGTATCAAAGAGAAGCCCGCAAGTGTATCGTTTGAAAGACGGGTCGGGTGAACCAATACGTGGAACTTTTTACCCTTGGGAATTACAATCTATTGAAAAAGGCGAAGATAGTTTCTATCCCATTGAGAAAATTCTTAAGGAAAAAGGACGAGGAAATAAGAAGGAATATTTAGTTCGCTGGCAGGGATACAGTCCCGCTTTCGATAGCTGGGTTAAAATTGGGGATTTACAGCATATTTCCAGTACCTAAACAACAAAAAATGGATGAATTTTATCTGACACTTCCGAGCAATTCAAGCACGTCCTTTTTTCCGAAAAACACAATTTCCACTTTCACAACCAAACTACCAAAAAGATTTGAATTAAAAGAACCCTATGAATGTGCCCTTGCCGAAGTTAGTTATCAACACAGTTGGTACAACATAAGCGGTAATGATGGCGTGTTTCGAGTTATAAGTTATCCCTCTTTCCGTGTTACCATTCCATTAAAACCACATTTTAAAAGCGCTGACAAATTCATTCGTAAAATTACAGCCAGTATTCAAGAGCATCCCATAGAAAAACTTTCCAACGAGGTAATGTTTTTGCTAGTTTTCAATCGTGTTATCGTTTCCCTGCCGCGCGGAGCAGAAATTCGAATGTGCCTGCCTCTGGCTCAGTTGTTAGGTTTTACTCAGCCTGATCTTTTACGAGTGTCGGATGAGGAAAATTCAAAGCAAACCTTGGTTGTATTTAAAGAAAGTGCAACAGCCAAAGACACACCCACCTTTACAGATATAGATCTTTCGAAAGCCCCCTTCTTTTTCGACTTTGAATTAAAAGAAGCAAGTTCTTCGGTCATTAACGAATTCAAAATTCCTCAGGGATATTATTCGAATGCAGCACACCTAACTCAGTTAATGTCAGCTCGTATTAAAGATCGTTTTCGTTACGAGGAGGAAAGAACGCCGGTTCAATTCACCTACAATAATATCACTCATAGAATCACTCTTGAAATAACAGGTTATTTTAAAGTAATTTTAACTCGCGAACTATCAGAACTGTTAGGTTTTCTCGGCCAGACAGAATTCCTTCAAACCATAGAGGCTGGTTCGGTCATTGACTTGAACGGGGGTTTTTATTCCATTTATATCTATTCAGATCTGATTGACAATTCAATTGTTGGCGATGTAATGGCTCCCCTTTTACGCACGGTGCAAATTCGTGGCAAAGATGGTGACTTGATAACAGAGTCCTATACCAATTTGTTTTATAGACCCCTATTGCGTCATTCATTCGATACAATTACAATATATTTGAGAAATGACATTGGCCTTCCTGTGGCTTTCCAGAGGGGGAGAACTACATTAACCCTGCATTTTCGTAAAATACGACAATAAGAGGTAAAGCCAACAAAACATTTTGATTGGTGAAAAAAACTCCAACCTTACCCCCACCCCCCACCCCACACCTTTCCCCTTACCCTAGTGCAGTTAATAAAAGAAAAAAAGTGTGACTCATTTGTGTTCCGGAAAGAGATGCATTCGATACGGTACAATCCCCGCTCTTGTACTTGCTACTATGCAAATCAAATTGGCGGATCGGAATACACCAACAGTGTACCGTTCTACAGTGGTGTTCGTTATCAAAGAGGTGGTGGAATTGGCAGTGTGTTTAAATCATTATTTCGTTGGGCAAAACCAGTGTTAAAAAAGTTCGCCTACTCGGCAGGTCGTTACGCCCTAAGAAGCGGTAATCGCATTCTGGATGACGTTGAACAGGGTGAAACGTTTCAAAACGCCACCAAAAAACAGCTTCAGCAGACATTGAAAGACGTAACTTCCGGCCAAACAGGAAGCGGAGCTGGACTTGGTAGGTTGTATGGCAGGCGCAAGTGGCTCAGTGCATTCACCGACCAATCCGGTGACAGGTCATTGTCAAGGACGGTCGTTGATGCAGGGAGAAAAAGAAGGAAAACAACGGTAACAGTGCGTCGGCAGCGTTCTCGTACCAGCACCACCACCAAAAGAAAGCAGAAAAAGAAGACTACATCCAAAAAAGTAAAAAAGAAAAATTCAAAAAAACAACAGCGAGGGCAATCTCCAAAGGACATTTTTGATTCCTGAAAAAAGAAATGGCTGGTGAGGGACAATTAATTCATTGCAAGTCTGAGGAGAGTTTTAAAAACGAATTAGATCTTTTCACTCTCCCTCCAACACAGGTCGTTATTCAGAATGGAGCCGACGTTGAATATCACCCGATTGCCTCCATCACCGAAACGGGACCCATTGAATTCGTGATCGCCGGTGCTGGCGAGGAATATTTGGACTTATCAAAAACTCTCCTCAGTGTGCGTCTGAAAATAGTGAAAGGCGGTGATTTGACACCCATAGGGGAAGGAGACAAGATCAGCACAGTTAATCTAATACTTCATTCACTATTCACTCAAGTCGATGTCTACTTGGGTGATAAACTTGTTTCTGCCTCGGACAATTGCTACCCCTATCGTGCTTACATCGAATCCTTTTTAAATTACGGCCTCGACAGTAAAAAGACTCTGCTATCTGTTGCCGGATGGTACGAAGACAAGGCGGGTCAATTCAACGACCTCGATCCGCTCGCAGCCAATAGCAATCCAGGACTCAAAGAACGTCACTCGCTCGTGAGTGGTGGAAACACCGTCGAACTGCAGGGCAGTCTTCACGGTGATATCTTCAGACAGAACAAACTGATTCTTAACAAGGTGAACGTTCGAGTCCGTCTGATTCGAAGTAAGAATCAGTTTGTGCTCCTATCGCCAGATGAAAAAGCCGATTACAAAGTGGTCATCGAAAGTGCTTCCCTACATGTGCGAAAAGTGAATGTTATTCCAACAGTTCAAATTGCCCATACGAGAATTTTGAACTCTACACCTGCCAAGTACCCCATTACCCGTGTCGAATGCAAAATTTTTTCCATCCCGACTGGTAGTCTTCAGGGAAACCTCGACAATGCCTTCATCGGACAAATTCCCAAGAGAATTATCTTGGGTTTAGTGAAAAACAGTGCCTTCAATGGATCTTACAAGGAGAATCCGTTCTTGTTTCATCATTTCAACGTGAATCACCTTGTGCTATCAGTGGACGGTCGAAACGTTCCCAGTCAACCGCTCCGACCCGATTATGATAAAAAACTCTATGCTAGAAATTATCTCTCTCTGTTAACCACAACAGGACGGTACATGGATGATGCAGGACTGGGAATTGACTATAAATCTTATTCCGAGGGATCGACCTTATACGGATTTGATCTATCGCCTGACCTGGCAGGTGGTGGTGAACATTTTCAATTGACCGAGCACGGTACAGTCCGTATAGACGTTCGATTCAAAGTTCCACTGGAACACGCGGTGAATGTGTTTGTGTATGCAGAGTTCCAAAAAATCATTGAAATAGACAATAGCAGAAACATCTTAATGGACTAAAAAAGAAAATGAACACATTACAAATCAGTTCTCTGTTAAGTTCGCATCCCGAGACGAGCAGCAAATTTGGGGGAGTATACGCTTGCGATAGACTTCCAGTAAAGGCTTTACACCAGGCGTATGTTGTGAACTTGGACAATCATTCAAAGCCGGGTTCTCATTGGGTCGCCCTGTATTTCCAACCACGAACATCAAGTGTGTATTACTTTGATTCCTACGGTAATCCAATACGTAATCCTTTCATTAGACAATTTATTTGGAAAAACGCAAAACGACTTCGAGAAAGTCGTGTTGTTATTCAGGGACCTTATACCCAAACTTGTGGTGCTTACTGTATTTATTTTATACTACTTATGATTCGTGGTTTTTCTTATAGCGAATTTCTCGACATGTTCACACCGAGAAAAGACATTAACGATTTTATCTTATTCAATAGACTTAGAGAACATTTCGGTGAACAACTTCGTGAAATTCGAAGAAATCAGCCCGTGGTCTGTTCCACAACCCAATCGTGTAAGGCCTTACTGAGTCTATCACCATCTGATGATAAAGAAAAGAAACAGTAAAAAAAGAAAAGAAAAAAAGACAATGTAAAAATGATGTGATAATTTTTTGTACTTATTCTTTTTTGGGGGAAAAAGATTAATAAATTTTGGTGTTGGTTGTATAAATATATTCATGTAATATTCACGTTGTCATGTATTACAATTTGTTATTTTTTTCTTGTAGAAAAGAAAAAATGGATGAGTTATTTTACTCTCTAGTCCATTTTTTTTAGATTTAGATAAGTAGAAAATAGTACAATTCCAATTTTTCCCCTTTTTTTTACACTATTTCTGTAAATTTTTGTAAAAAAGAAAAAATGGTGAAAGGTTTTTTTCCAATTGGTGAAGGGTTAACATTTACTGTAAGAAAAAATGTCCTTTTTTTGATAATTATGCATTAAATTTAGATTCATTCATTCATTCATGTTAAAAAAAAGTTCAATGAGCCATACCATATAATTCATTCATTCACTTATTCAATCATGTAAAAAAAAGTTCAATGAACCAGACCATGTAACAGTAATTGTAAAAAAATAATAAAACAGATTGAATGTAATTTTCTATCTCTCCATGTCTCTGTTGTGATTTCTTTTTTGTACAAAAATTAAACCTCAAGAAAGAAAAGATAAACTAAACTGTTCAACATACAAAAAACTTAATAAAGCCACTAAAAAACACAACCAAATACAAGCAAACACCATCAAAAAATCCAAAAATACAAACACATCCCAGGACTCATATTCCACCACAACGAACTCAAACATACCTCCCCCCTCCCTCCCTCAAAACACAATCAAAAAAACCTTCCTAAAACCACTTAAAAACAACCATTACCCCTCCAAAAACAAAAAACACTCCAAAAACCACCAAGTCCAAACATCCCCTCCACAAAAATCACAAAAAACCCTTTCCTTCCAACCAAAAACAAAAAAGTGGTACCAAGTGACTTCACGACTATGGCTGGAAATGACTGCCACCACTACTCACAGACCTTTAAAATATTAAAGGTTTTCGAAGTCAAAGACGAAATAATTGCCAATGATTAACCAGCCTTTTGATTGATTACACTTTCAGAAGTGTTCCTCTACCAATATACATAACTTCTGAAATTAACACTACGGTTTTTTTTTTCTGCAATTCTAAATTAAACAAGTTTCATATGTCAACAATTTTACTTGATATGGAACTACATGTTACAATGAAATGGACAAAATGAGAAATTGAAATTATGAGATTAATTCGAAACTTTCCCAGTTGGTTCAAAAATCAGGTGATAGATACAAAGTAATGTTATATTTGCATTTTGTAACTCGAGATGCCTAGATATAAAATTAATATCGAGATCGGAGAATATAGGACTTATCACCCCTTTCGCCTCTCCTCCATATCCCTATCACTTCAAAACTTCACTCAATTCATTAAAAATCATGTGATCATTACAAATCTAAATCTATCTCGAAAACACCGTAGATGTATCCTTCAACAGTGTTTGCCCATCATCTCATCACCCCCCCTGTCTACACCCCATAGTTCAAGATTTTGCCTCCAGGTTACTATGTGGCGTTATATTGCACAATATTATTTTAGTTCCAATTCTCGCCACCAAGTTAATCTGTGGCACTTTCACAAAAGCACAACAATATTTTTAGTTCCAGTTGTTGAAAAACATTTTTGTAGGTCCAATTGTCGTCTCCAAGTGCGTTTTGTGGCGCTTTCAAGGAAGTTGGCCCCACCCTTAGTGTTATTTTTAAAACTCCTTTCTTAACGAGGTCCTACTTCATACGGGAAACCCATTCCGAAAATATGTTCATGATTTCATATATTTCATACATTCATCGGTTTGGATGTGCATTGGTGAGTGAGTGAGTGAGTGGGTAAATCAGTCAGTTAATATTAGGCACTCATTGTCTGAGAATTTGACTGAGAATTGACATATATAATTTGAAAAGTAACACTCTCAGGTTTAAAAAAAACAAACAAACAACAATTCTTAAAATTTAATATAAATAGATATTATTATTATTTGTTGAATAATTTTTAATCCTAAACTCTTCTATATTAGATAGAAAACAGCAACAGCTAAAGCTCGAAGCTGATCTTTAAACAAAGCAAGGATGGAGGTGTTGATTGAAAAGAATATTGCATAGAACAAAGACACAAAAACAATAATTTACTGATTTGCATTTGTTTACAATCAATTTTCTTAATCTATGTAATCAACTAGATTCTTATATATCTGATATAACATTTACAGTAATCTGCATAATACCTCTATCTGATTATTTAACATTTAATGCTTACAATTGCAAAATGTTCATTTCTTATTTATACATTGATATTATCTTAAACCGTGTTCAGAAACAATTACCAAAAACTTTCTATTTAATTAATAGTCCTATTAGATTTTCACCCTATGTGAATAAAACATAACATAACAAACTTCCTATTAAATCAATTGTCCTAAGAGCTTTTCACCCTATGTGAAAAATTATCATATTCTCCCTAACTTTAAAGACAAAGTTAATTTGCTCTTAAATTCTCCAAGTATGACTTGGAATGTTCTAGTAATGTCACAATTTACTGTTATCTTTAGTTGTTAAAGAATCAACTAATAATGGCTAAACCGCTAGTGTGATAATATGCTACGCTACTTTCGATTAATCACCTTTTGTGAATTAATGATATTTGCAAACTTGATTTCACGTTCAATGTTTTAATTTATCTAAGATGCATTCTTCTAGAATAATATATTCTCTTGAGGTATTGGCCCTCGATGTAACAAGGTTGAATCTCTGCAACAAAGTTTATCAAAAGTCTTACTTACGAAAAAGGAACTTGATCTTCCTTAATAGCTACCGCCGTATACCTATTGCATCGTTATTCGGGAACTGGAATCATATAAACATCCAAAGTGTATTATAATATTTTAAGGCATCGTCGAATCCAAAATGTCCAACATCGTTCTCTTCTTCGAACGCTGGTTCAAAATGGCCGTTAGTTTTTCCGAGGATTCTTCTCCTGTAAAAGCTTAGAAAGAAAATAAGATAACATTTATCCTTCAATGTTAAATTACTCTAAATTCTCATATTATATGAAAAACCTTTTATCGAATCAAACTTGCATGATACGAATAATCTCGGATTGCTTTTATAGCATCGTCTAGATCCATGAGTCACGGCATTTCTCCTTCAATTCGCCTTCTTACGCCATATTCCCGGCATCAACTGTTCTACATCGACAACCGTCCGAACAGCACGGCTTTCATCTCGTGATTCCTCATTGTTGAACAATAGTTCCCACTTAACATCACACAGCATTATTCTAATATTTCTCAAGACATTATTATAATCGTTTGTTTTCAACTTGACTTCCTGCTTATTCTTTAGTGTTAAACTAAACAAAAAAATATTTTAAAAAACAATTTTGATTGAAACACATAATCATAAGGGAAATGATTATTTACATACACAACATAATTGTCACTCATTGTCTGAGAATTGACAATTATACATAGAATTTGACTGACAATGAGTGACTGATATTGACTGACTGATTTACCCACTCACTCACTCACCAATTTTGCCGTTGATAGGTATAGATTAATTTTCAGAAATTGTTGTTAAGTTTTCAGAAATAAGCATCAAGTAGCTAAGCATTAAGTGTATGATTATTCAACGTAAATTACTTTGAAACAATTTAGAAGATTTGGAAAAGAGATAACGCAACAACTGTTCAGTTACTATTGCTTGTTTATGATGATCAGGCACATTGATGGTAATATCGTTTCCTTTTCAGTTCTTTTCATTTTGACCATTTGTTTTGAGGGTTTCCAACATTTTTGTTACAAAATGTGCTCCAGTTTTCATGACAGTGGCTAAATGAAAAGCATTTTATTTGTGAACTTTCATCTCTCAAAATAATGAAATTGGAAAGATTTCTCTTCTCGGAGTCTTCTGATTTATAATGAGTTAATATATATGAGTTAATATATATATATATATTTATAATGAGTTAATATATCGTATTAAAAAAAGGAATATAAAACTATATTATATATTTTTATATTACACGTAATTTCATTTCCATGTTTATATTTCTACCATGAAATGCTATTATTTTAACAAACTTTGAATAACTTTCACTTACACGTAACCCAGTATCAATTGTTGATTCAACAAAGTAGTCAATGCTGATTTTTAAAAATACAGAAAGGCCTCGGAAGATACTTTGTCCTACAAATTAAATATAAAGTTATAAATAAATGAATTAAAAGGACACTGCTGAAGTATTGAATTTCAAGCATTTGTACAATCTCGAATCAATTATGATTGTTATGGATTCAAATAAATTGTCAAAGGAATTTGATTTAATCTGATTTCAGAAAAGCAATGACAGTTATCATTTATATTTGTTTTTTTTAATTTTTTTAATATTTTTTTATATTACTAAAATATAGAAATTTTACATCTAAAAATAGAATAAAATAATTTACTGCACACATAAATAGCAAAAATGTTTTAGGAAATATATTTTATCGAATTATTATTCTAACTATTGAATGCTAGAAATTTGATACGATATTTTATTTCTGCCTTGTTTTGCTTATCTTTATCCACATAATTAAAAAAATCACTTCAACGAAAGCATATCACAAATACAGTTATATAATGATCGTTGAGACGTACTTACCAGGATAAATTGTTACACATTTTCCTCCAGCAGTATAAATCTCTTTTATTACAGTAGATGTATAACAGTCTTGAATATCATTTGCAAATGGGGGGCACTGAAATATCGAAATTCATATTTTTTAAATGAATGATTGTTTTGTATTTAGATTTGGTATATTTCTTTATACACTTTATCTTCAATGGGTGCTGAAACTGGTAATTCGAAAAGAAAAAGGTGTCTTTAAATTAAAATGTATCTTTATGTATCTAAGATGACAAAAGCTACATCTAGCTGACCTTTTTGAAGATTTGACCTCTAAGTAAAGATCTAAAGGCCAAAAATCCGGATTATAGGACTTTTTTAGAAACATTCTTCGAAACTGAATAAAACCAATAGTCATTAAAGTTTTTGAAACAGTAATTAGTATTACTGAATAGAAATTTCTTAGCACATATATGTTATGAATTAATGAAAATATTGCTGGAAATAATAAAAACACATTAACAAAAATAATATATGAAAACAATGATTTGAAGAACAGAAAAATGGATTATTGCAGCAATGATAATTATCTTAAGTCTATACTTCTTCCCTTATATCTTTTCTTCTTATCTTTTCTTATCATATTAGAAGTTCCAAAACATCTTCAACCCATACAGAGTTAACATCTGTAAATAGTGTATGTTATTTGAAGCTTGACAAAGGAAAAAAAACCGCAAATAAATAAATATGTTTCTTGTAAGTGATAATTATCTGCTAAAATGTAAAATTACAGTAAAGTTGTTGCTAAGAGGAAATTAAGAATAGGAAAATGGCTATAAGGGGTTATTAGATTTAAAACTTCAACAAAACATTCCTTACAAACGTTCGCATTCATGGAGAATTTTCCTAAGGAAACAAATAAATTAATTCACAATTACTTTATAAATCTATAAAGATTTCTAGGCTTCATAAGTAATCTTAAAACTTGTTCTATTGAATAAAAAGGAATATAAGCTGTAAAAAAAAATGTAATTGGTTGTTTTAGAAAAAGCAGATATGATGGAGTGTTATTCTTTGCATTCATAGTACTCTTTGTTTTTTCTTATTTCTCCAGTGGTCACGTGATTTTAGATGGTGTCCACTGAAATCTGAATTTTAACTGTCTTTTAACAGTAACAGAACTCTAGTTGGAAAAATTACTTAGAGGATCGTAGGTATCACTCTGAAAATAATAATTGAATGATTTCAGTCAGAACATGAAATAAGATCTTTTCGCGCACTGCTAAAGTATAAAAGTATCGAACAAAATATGAAAACTGTTTAATCCTCCTTTATCTTCAAAGAGCAAGGAAGTTGCATGGAAAGAGACAGTTATGTCAATATTAATGACGATGTTTATTCTTAAAAAGTAGTTTTCAATGTAAATTTTGTGATTAACTTCAGGATCGTATTATGCGAAAGCTGACACTACAGATGCGTTAAATAGCAAAGAAATGTTCTAACTGATTTTTTGTAGTTTTGTAGTTTTATACCATATGATTTTGGCAAATGGAATTACAATCATGCAAACCATTACAAGAATATTTCATGAAGCTATAAAAATTCGTAGAATATCAAGTTTTATTGCTGTAGAACTCTTTACTTGTCTGCAAATAAAAGACCTTAATAATTAATAAAAAGGACCAAACAATCAATGTTTTCAAACTAAAGTAGAAAATGGTATTTATAAGAAATTTTAGCAAACTTTAACAAAAGAATACAGTTATTTCTCAATGTAGTCTCCATCCTTCTCAGTGCCTTTGCGCTACCTGCCTGGAAATGCCTGGATTCCAGCAGAAAAAAAGATTTTATCACGATCCAGATGCTTCTTTAGCAGTCCATAAAGATTGAAATCACACGGTGCTAAATTTGGTGAATATGAAGGATGTGTGCAGCACCTAAAATTTCAGTTTCTCTATACAAGCCTTGGTGTTCTTCTGAGTGTGTGGGCAGATACTGTCTTGCATCCAAAGGACTCCTTGAGACAACAGTCCACGCCGCTTGGATCGAACATCAGGTTTCACGTAAGTCTCGAGAAAGATAACTTGCACTAGTGACTGTAGTGCCCCTCGCCATATAATGTTTGACAATAACTCCTTTATTGTCGAAAAACATGAGCAGCGCAACTTTTCCAAGTTGGAGTTCGAAATTTCCTGGGTGGCGGTGAGGACGAATAATGCCACTCTTTCCTTGCCATTTTTGATTTAGGCGTGAAATCAGGAACCTATGATTCGTCAGTCGTGACATTTGAGTCGATCAGTAAATGCTGACCTTCCTCAAAATGATCGAAATTTGCCTGATATGCCTCTACACGAGCCTCTTTCATTTCTTTTGTCAAGCCTCTCAGATCCCATCTGCACAAACTTTTCGATATCCAGCTCCTCATGAATAATTATAGACACAGATCCGCGCCTGATGGACACTTCTGATGCTATTTCGTCAATAATGATATGGCTAATATACCGAATCAGAATGCCCACTCTTCAATGTTTTCCGGCGTAACAGCTGTTTTTCCTCTCTCAGGTTGGTCATCATAATGTACGGAAACCATAACTGTCTTGAATTTTTGAACCCAGTTGTAAACCTGAGCCTTGCACATACATCCTTCACCGTGCACCTCAGATATCTGTTGATGAAGTTCTGTCGAATTCTCACCTTTCGCAAGTAAAAAACGGATAAATGATACCTTTTTTTCCTTGAAAAATGTTTTCAGCCGACCCGCCATTTTCGAAGCTTCGGGGTTCTCTTTATTATGTCAACGGAAGCGTAGGTCAGGGTCCAACGCACCCACCAGTAGCATGTTATACAATGGTGGTCAAATAATCAAGACTCATTATTACTAATGTCCTTTTATACTCTATTTCTAAGTTTAGTTTGACTCACCCTTGTGTAAGTTATATGGAAATAGTTTCACTGTACAACAAGAATTGATCTCATAGATTCCTCAGCAAAACTAGTGAACTGATCCCGATTCAGAACCATATTAATTCAGTGATGGCATACTTTTGGAAGACCGAGTACTGCTTCAATCTACTTCCAGAAGACTTGTTAAAACACGAATTGTCCTTATGCATTAATCGTCAATAATCGCTAAGAGCTGTCTGTCTAACTGTTGAAAGATCACTGTGAGATCTACATTGCTATCAAATTTTAACAGACAGCTTTTTATTTAGTGAATAGCTTTGCATAACATACAAGTTTAGAAATCCTAAAATTTCCTTAAAGGTAACTTTCAATTATTTCAGAAAAAAATTAAGTTATTTAATAGGAATTTAATGTTTGTCTCTCAGTGTATCTTAAGAACATCATATTAGGAATTGTGTTTATTATTACTGTTAATCAAAATATGGATATCTAAATAATGATTGTAAATTAAATATAAGTTGAGAACGCCCTGTTATAAAGGTGAAACCTGTCCTTATACCATGTTTTCTAATGAGGTAAATCTTTTTAGTTTTATTTTGTAGGTCGGCATTATTTATTTTAAAGCACTAAATTCACACGTTAAATTCACCATGTTGATTGTAAATTCTTAATTATAAATTCTTAATTCTAAATTCGATTCTCTATAAGTTGTACATTTGTTTTTCTCTTTCCTCAATTATATTATGGAAAAATATATTAAAATGGATAATAATAAATTTCTTAAATGAGAACTTACATGTGAATGAATATGAACGTGCTTCCTCTTTATTTCTTCGAAAGCCCATAAAGTTGTCACATTCTGCTCAGGTAATAGTATCAAATCGGAAAAGTAAACCTGCTCAGTTTCATACAGAAGTCTGTATTGCCTAACAAGACTTGCCACATGGTGATGGAACGCTCTATCAATACAAAGTGTGAGTGCCTGAGGTTTAACAGCAGATCTTCTTTCAAAAGTAACTTCTATTGCTGGGCTTCCATATAATAATTCTTCAATACATTTCACTGTTTGCTGGATGGTAAGGGCAATTAAAAGGAAAGAAAAAATCCACCAAATGATCAATCCAATTTTAGATTGGGAGGTATTCAGATGTTTTAATAGAATTACTGAATTATTTTGGGTGGTTTTTCTTGTATTGTGGGTATTGATACAAGTGGATTTTATTTGATGTCTTGCTTGAGACTGAATTTCATTCATCTTTTTTGTTTTTTGTTTTTGCTGTTTTATCTGAAAAGTTTAATTAAATGATTATTGTACAACGATTTATCTTAAGATAGCTTAAAAAAAAGAATTATATTAAAAAAAGGAAATTCTCTTGAAATAGAGCTATAACATGATCTGCCATAACAGGATTTGAAAAGATTTGAAAAGAAAATAATAGTAATTTGGAAAGACTTTAACAGAAAAAATGAAATTTTAGAATCTCTATTATAAACTTTTCTGAAAATAAAACAAAGTTTAATTATGATATTGTGTTGAAAGATAAAAAAATATATTTTGAAATAAATGATGATATTAATTATATCATTTATTATTAAAATAAAGAAATTTATTCATTTTCTCATATAACATTTTGCATTGATAGTATAAAATTTAATGAGCTATCTGCAAAAATCTTCATTGAAGATTTAAGATCTTTTCAAAATATGTATGCTACTGTACATATAAGTAAATACAAAAATTTTTACTCAATTTCTGAAAACCAACAGTTATTATCGATGCTGACAAGATCTAACCAATCTATTAATATTTCATTTGACCGTTACTATCTATTAGAAACATTTGAATTTGTTTTCTCTTTTATACCAATGGCTCCAATTATCATTGGAACTTAGATAGAATTTTTCCAATCCAAAGCGTATCTAGATCGAAATAGTGAAAATTATGATTTCAAAAATATTTCCTTGAAAAAAACTGTCATGATTCCTGTTTTGATTTAGTTATTCCTTCGCATCATAAATAAGCTTCGATTTTTCCTTGTGCTTCAGTACATTCATCTGTTTGCAATTGGTTAGAAAATTTCTATTAAATGGCAATTTTACAATAAGGTATTTTTTATTAGATGGAGATTTAAAAATAAAGGGGAAAATAAAGGCCTTCGATAAAAGAGAAGTAGTCACACTTGTGTAGACCAAAATAATAGTGCTCATATTTTAAATTGAAATAAATAGAAACGAGCTTAATATCAAATTTTAAAGAAATTCGCCTAATAAAGGGATTTTGGCGATCACTATTGATGGACAGCAAAGGTAGCAAATAAAACAAATGTTTCATGCTTGATGCAAATTATGTCGAACCGTTTTGACGTAATGGAAATGAAAACGACAGATGGACAAACAAAGAATACCAATGTTCTAATAACATGGAATAGCCCGGGTTCGGTTCTCATGTGGGTTTATTGATGGTGGAGATCCGCACTGGGCAAGTTTTCCCGGGGTTCTCCCGTTTCCCCTGCATTTTACACACCATCCTTTTTCAGTCTTTCTCTCCGTCTGTCCTTCTTTCCGTG
Source organism: Thereuonema tuberculata (assembly GCA_023159025.1). Classification (NCBI taxonomy): domain Eukaryota; kingdom Metazoa; phylum Arthropoda; class Chilopoda; order Scutigeromorpha; family Scutigeridae; genus Thereuonema; species Thereuonema tuberculata. The sequence goes on from JAFIDM010006943.1 coordinate 78,004,094, forward strand.
GGATAGTATAAAGATCTTTCAGGTCGACGTACTACCCACTTTCAATTAATATAATCTAATCTAACATGGAATAAAGAAAATAATTGGATTAGAAATTATCAATAAAAAGTTTACTCATGTCCTGCTTATCAACATTGTTTGAATGTGAATTATTTACAAAGAAATATCCTGCTGGAGAATAAGTACTGTATATTATTATAAAAGTTATCCCTGAAGTAAAATTCAATATTCTGGAAGGTCATAGTGTAAGATAAGAATAAAAAGGTTTAGATAAGCATATAAACTGTTCTGAATAGTTTCCGAGATAAGAGCTACTGTTGCAAAATTATTGAAAAAAAAAAATTATGATTTGTTTCGAATAGGTTTTTGTTCATGACACATATTTATTACAGTTCATAATATTTTTTTTAATTGCATCTTTGACATCAATGGAAATTTGGTTAAGATATGCTGCAGACAGTGTTGAATTTCTGCAAGAAAGATGGACAGTAAAAAACGCCGAATGCCGAATTCTGTATATCAAAAGTAGCTGTATCAGGGAATCGTTCAGAATTGAATAATTTCAATAAAACCTTTTTTTTTTTGGAATGAATATGACGCTGATCTCCAGACATATCGACCTTTCACGCAATATCCAGTATGATATTGTATTATCAAAAATTTTCCCCAGCATTATCGAAATTTATAATTGAATAGTAAAGTAAATAACGAAATATCAAAATACTATATAATGTGAGGTACTGGAAATGGCGCAGTCTAAGAAGTATCTTTGTCATAATGTTTTATATTTAGCGCAATATAACATTAATATTTCGTATAATTTTCTAATGGTAGCAACATAACTCAGTAATACCAAATTTGAGACCGATGTGGCTGTTATGTTATAATTGTAATGGGCATTTGTAATTTATAGGTTCTGTGACCCATTGAATATTTTATGTTCGTTGTTTAAGATAAAACTCAGAAATTTACACGATGTAAAAATAAAAATAGGCCAGAAACGCTTTCGTTTCAAAAGACTGTATGTGTCTCTCACTTTGTTAGGTGGTAATTGAATTCATATTGAATTATTCGTATTCCATAAGCTGCAGATATTTTAAAATAATAAACATGAACAGTTAAAAATTAAATTTTTAAGCATTTGGAAAAATGAGAATTTCTGATTAATTAATCTAATTAATCAATTATAATTTCATTAAAAAATAGATTTTCTTTATGAAAAAAATTTTAAAGACTTTAAAGTACAACACTTACTTTATTCCAAAGGAATCTGCTTATGAGTTCTATCAATTCCATACAAACAATTGCGTTGAAGTTCAACCATAAACAAGCATTTCCACAAATTTGAGCGAAGACATTCTCTAGAGTCCAAGAATAATATTCCCTGAAAACTAAGTACAAGTTATTAAAAATTATAAATCGGTGGGCAATTAGTTTAAGGTAAGGAACTGAATATGTCTGCATTAAAACAGAGACTGTATATTCTTGGCATTTTTTGTAGCAAGTAGAACATAAGATGGAGCTGTTTTGAATTATATTCAAATAGCTATTGATTGTAGAGTTGATTTGTTTCGAAGATGCACATAATGGCTTTTTCATTTTCTTCATAAAAGGTAATCTGAAAAGAAGTAAATTGATTGTGCTATAAATGAATACATAGTTTTATCATTCTCATCATTTTTTTTATTAAATATTGTTTAATATTAAACATTAAAGTTCTGTAAATGATTAATTACATTCATTTATTCATTTGGAAGTAACTAAGTAAATTATATTTTGCAGGCGTAAACAGCGAATAATGAAAACTTAGAAGAATCTCAATTACTGTACAATGATTTTTCAATTCACTGTACTGGGCTGGTTTTATCTTTAATTTAAAAATAAAAATATCTTCCAAATGTGAGATTCACTTTTTTTTCATATAGATATCATCATCATCATTCTTTTCACTCCTCCAAGAGGCATAGAAATAATTTAATAGAATTTCAAATGTTCACAGAATAATGAAGTCTGTGGAACTGTAGAACCCAAGAACTTCCATAGTAAACTTGCAACTTAACAGAACGGATCTGCAGACTTTAGACGAATTTAGAATGAAATTTCATAGCTTTCTTTCATAACGTTTTGAATCATATTATTCTATATGTTGTAGTCTACGTACTCTATTTAACAATCTCCATACTTATGCAAATATTAAAAAATATTGAATATTTTTATATTTTTTCATAATGTAGTAAATATGATACTCCATAGTATTTGGAAAATATGAGTTCTATTAGTATGAATTCATAAACAGGCCAGGTTTCCATTATATAGAAGTTTCCTTCTTCAATCCAATTCCAATTCAGGGAAAGTTAAAGTATGTTTATACCTGCATTGAAAGTTGTGATCCATTATAGATATCAAACATTCCTCCTTACATCTATGGTATTCTTCTTCTTCTTTCACACATGGCTGTTTTTTCCTGTTTAAATACAGATGCTAGAGTAGAAAGAAATTATATTCTCTATTAATTTTCCGTAAATTTCCTTTTTTTTATTTTTCTTTATTTTTTTCTTGATAGTCATGAAAGTCATTAGAAATTGCAATGGAATGATTACAAGATTTTCTCTAAACTACTGAATTGTATTACACCTACAGTGGAACCCCGTTTACCCGTATGAAACGGGATCGGGCCAGGTCCGGATGACCGAAAATCGGGATAATCCGAAAAGTTCGTTAACGACATAAAGAATACAGTTTATAAACATGTTATTTTATTTATTGCAACTTTTACCATATATACTTTTACAATAATATTAACAGTACAAATCAAAAGACCTACCTACGTAGAGTATATGTTCGATTTCAATTAAGATACTATGTATCATGGCAATTAATAAAGAAATCTGTGTTTCTCTTGTTTCAACTTTGAGTGACGCTTACATGCTGCGTGGCCTGATAGATGCTTTCCCATCATGAATTCAGTCGGTGCGCATGTCAGGTTACCCTTTTAAGTATATTAAAAATTTTATTTACACTCAGGCAAGAATGTATTTAACGAGTTCCTTGATTTTTTCGCATTTGTACGTTTTCCGTATACAGTGTAACCTCCTTTAACGGACACTCCGAATAGCGGACACTCTGAATAGCGGACAGTTATTTTAAGTGTAAAATTTTTTTTTTTATTAACATTTCGACAAACACATCATGGTTGTATTTACATCGGTGTCCCATAAATTGATACATTGTATTGGTGTCCCATGATTCAATGCACGAATCTGAGGCCCTTTTTTTCACTGTAGTTGCTTTATAAATATCAATCCCTCGTAAAGCTATCCTATAAACGTGTTGATTAAATTTAGTGCGAATTAAAATGGCGTCAAAAAGGAAGAGATTGGCACTGAAAGAAAAAATTGATGTTCTTGAAGTTGCTGAAAAAGAAAAGCTGAGTGTGAGTTGTCTTGCTGAACGTTTTAAAGTTGGAAACACTCAGATAAGTGAACTTTTGAAGGACAAAGATGAGATTAGAAAAATGTGGATGGTGAAGTCAAACGAAAATTCGAAGAATTTGAAGTTTCGTAAAACTGTAATTAACAAGCAAAATCGACGAAATGGTGATAAAATGGTTTCGCTTTGCTCGTGCAAAGAACATTCCTATAAGCGGTGTTTTCCTTTAAGAAAAAGCCAGAGAAGTCGGTCAAACTTTAGTATTGGACACGTTTAAGGCATCAAATGGATGGTTAGAAATTAATTATGTACTGTAAATAATTTTATCATAATTTTAAGTAAGACAAACGGATTAGCACTCATTTAAAAAGGAATATAGTAAATAATTTGCAATTGTTCATATTCTCTCATATCGCAATGATAATTGTAGAAATTTAATTAAGATTGTAGGTAATTTTTCATTAAATGACATGCTATAAGCTAAAAAATAAAAAAAAGACATTCCTCCCCAATAGCGGACACCTCCAAATAACGGACAAATCTTGAGGTCCCGTGACTGTCCGTTATTCGGAGGTAACACTGTATTAATCCGGATAAACCGGGAATCCTGTTTATCGGGATACGGATAAATGGTATTCCACATTACAGTATTGCCGAAAACAATTTGCATATCCAGAAATGAAATGACACTAGGCACAAGAGAATGCTGACCCTAATAATGATTACAATACCAGGTTCATTTATTCAGGCAAAACCCAACAAGTCAGTAGACTCTTTATTACTGCGTGATCAACCCCTGGTGTGGATCATGCGGCGATACGGCTTTTGATGGAGTCATACAAATATCTAATCCTATCCAGAGGAAGATCCTCCCACAGCAGCTAGAACTGTCGCTGACATATACGCACACACACCTACGTACAAACGTGACAACAAAATACCCTCCTATTTGTGAAAAATCAACACGATGATGGAAACATGGAAATGAAGTGAAACTTAAAGGAAATGTAAAGCAGGATCAAATTTGGGAATTAATTCGCATGAATAGACTCAGTAGCGCCCTCTGAACTGTCGTGAAAATACACTGACTGCAAAATTCAAAGTGGACATCTGCTATTGAGGAACTACCCATGCAAATTCGGGCAATAATTTGAATATATTCGTTATAAAACAGCAAGATCATGTGTAGTTGGAGTCATTGGGTGTCTAACCACGCGCTGAGGTAAAATGCCATCATCAAAGCAGCTGAGCGATTTTCAACGTGGAGTAGTCATAGGCTGCCAAATTAGTGATCAGAATCTGCAATCCGTAGGAGCGATACTGAACCTGCCAAAGACGATCGTGGGCGCTATTATCACGAAGTAGTGGAAACAGGACGTCATGGACGTGGCCGAGCCCGCATGCTAACAGATAGAGACCGGAGGGCCCTGAAATGGTTGGTACGGCAAGAACAGGTCTTTACTAGCTGAATAACGGCGGCAGGACTTCCAACAGGCAACGGGAACAACTGTCAGTATCATGATGATTCGTCGGGATCTCCACGCCTTAGGCTACACTGGTCGGGCTGCTGCTCACAAGCCTAACATTACCCCTGTAAACGCCCAACATGGTATGGTCTGGTGTAAAAATCGATGGTCCTGGTTGATGACCCGCTGGAAGAGCATCATATGGAGCGACGAATCACGCTTCACACTCTACCGATCGGATGGGCGCCCCTGGGTGTGGCGCTTGCCAGGGGAACGGCTGCTACCTGAGTGTGTCATCCCAACAGTGAAGTTTGGCGGTGGGAGTATGATACTTTGGTCATGTTTCTCCTGGTTTGGACGTGGTCTGGATGTGATCAAGGGGAACATGTCATCCACATTGTATCTGGATGTTCTATATAATTCCATGCTTCCTATGTTGTGGTCGCAGTTCGGTGAAGGGCCACTTGTATAAGAGCATAACAATGCGCAGTGCCATAAGGCCCATGTTAGCCTATGGTTTCCGAAGAATAATGTTCAGGAACTTCAGTGACCCGCCCAGAGTCTGAACCTCAACCATATGGAACATCTGTGGGATGAATTGGAGCGCCGGATGCGTGCACGTCCGATGTGCCGCAAACACACAAATAAGAACACGAATAACATAATAATAACACAAATAATAACTTGTGCATGCTTTGAAAGAGGAGTGGGCAAAAATACCAATTGCTTTCTATCAGAAACTGGTGGAGAACTTGCCACGGCTTGTGGATGCTGTGCTTTGGACAAAAGGACGCTATGAGACACGCTGTAAGTAAAGCGTCTGTTCCATTCCATAGGTATCCACTTTCAATTGCGAGTCAGTGTCAGCGTTTACCTAAACAATAGGACTGGTTCCGGACAAGTAGGTTTCGTCGTCACGTGCCTACTAGCTGTACACGTGCCTACTGGAGTCAGTAAGCCTCGTCCACTTCAAGGGCGCCTTATAAGCAAGCTACGGAGTATGAACGGGGCCAAATGATTGACTTACGTGAAGGAAGATTTTAAATACAACAAAATTGCTGATGGTACGGGTTTTTGAAGGTGTCCCGCTTCAACTTGGACTAAAATGATGGCCGGATACGCATTAAACGAGATCAAGGTGGGCGCATCTTCCAGACTGCATTGTCCAGCGTCATTGTCCAGCGATAGGTATGATGGTTTGGGGAGTAATTGTGTATTATAATCTCGGCTGCTACGAATTGTGGGTAGTCTCAATTGCAACCGCTACATCAGGGAAGTTGTGGAGGTTGAAGTCGTACTCTCCTTAAACACATTCCTGCAGCCATATTGCAACAAGAAAAGGCCCAACCACATGTTGCCAGAAATGTCCAGCTTGTTTTCGAAGCAAGGCAGATACCCATTCTTCCCTGGGCTGCATGTACGTCCGCTATGTCACCAATTGAACATGTCTGGGATATGATCACTCGGCAAGTAGCCTGTCATTATCATCCAGTGGCCAATACCGATGGACTGTGGGCTCGGATTGAAGCAGCCTGGCCGGAGATACCCCAGGAACACATCCAAGGCCTTTTTGATTCGATGCCATGGCGTGTAGCAGCTCATATTGTAGCTCGTGGAGGTTTCACGCCATACTAATTTTTTTACAAGTACTGCTGTTGCATTGCTCTGAAATTTTAATAGTTTGTTTGTATCACTATTAGTAATGTGTATAATAAATTCTCTTCCATTCTAATGGTTCTTTCGTGGTGTTGCAATTTTCACAAATATGAGTCTAAATTAGCTCTAGGAAACCCATTAAAGTTCGATTCATAAAACATTAAAATTCTATTTTCGACTTACATAAAGTATTATTCATCAAAAAATAAAATGATTTGATGTATAATAAACTAATCTTGTATTTCCTTATCGCTTGCATGATGAGTATTGTTTACTGTTATTATTTAATTGAGTTAACTAAAACCTTAAGGTCACAAAAATAAAATCAGATCTGAAATTTTCAAATAACTGATTAATTAATTAAATCAGTATTTTTCCTTTTTATTTAAATCCAATTAATATTAATCATACGAGTATCAATTTAGATTACCTAAAAGGATTAATATCCAGAGTTGACGTAATTCTTTTTGTTCTAATGGTTATTTTTGCTCTCTGCACGATCTGAGTGTTCTCCAGAAAGTACCACCCACACACACATATGCCAACAAACAAACACATAAATACAGAATTCAAATTGATGGATCACTTTTTGTAATTGAATATGCATCCGAAGATTCAAGAATATCCATCAAAGATTATTAGATGACACAAACACAGAATGGCAAACACATGTGCACACACAGACACCCACACACAATCTCTGAATGATTTGATGAGTCTAATTTCCGTAAGAAAGAAGCTAAGAATTGTACTCAATAAATTTAAAATGATGAAAAAAAATCAGCAGATTCTAAATAGCAAAAACTACGAACTGAAAGTTTATCACAATAATTTTTAGAATCTTATGTAGAATCTTGGAAATACCTGCTTCATTGTAATAAAAAAATTATAAGACAAATCCTTTTCCAATAAAAAACTATCAGGTTCTCTCAGGAATTGGATTTCCTTATGATTAAAGTAAAAGAATACCTAAAGAAAATGAAAAAAGTTCATTATTAGAATCATTTTAATCTACATAAATGTAATCTATATCTTATCAACGAACACAATAATGAATGCTACTGTTTTTCATAGAAAACACAGCACCAAAGTACATTATTATAAACAGCAAAATGTCAATGGTTGATCACTACTCAAGTGTTATTATAAATGGATAAATAAAACTGCCCCTAATATTTCTTACTGCCGGAATTACTTTGAGGAATATGTAATTAGTGATTTCTTAACCATAAAAATAATTGCTACCGAAATGCAACAGTCTATTGATGTTTGAATCAGGACAACAAGGCAAATTCACATATGGAGCAGTCGATTCCCAGGACTGTAAAACATTGACATTCTAAAAACCGTTGTATTTTGGATTTGATTTGTATTTCTTTGCGCGTTATTATCTTGTACACCAATAAAAATGTCTACTGAAATCTTTCTGGATCAATTCCAGGTTTCATTTGCAAATTTGACATTGATTTGAAGAGTCAATAGTTGGATATTGACTAGTTTAGATATTCCTATAAATATTCTAGGAGTTTAAAAACATAAGACATTACAAATTTACCGGTTTCGTACTGCTCGGACATCACAATAAAAAAAAAGAGGTTTATAAGGGCATCTGCCTCCGCAATGAGGTCAAATGATTCCTATAGCGACATCTTGTGATTTCACTGACAGGTGAACATAGTCATCAAAGGAAGCCATATCCTTTCGTCTGCATGTTTCGGCAAGAAACTTCCGGTATTATCATAAAGGACAAAAGTTGGAAGGCAAAAGAAACCGTAAAACATAGATCGACACTAGATGATGATGAAAGGTTGTAAGCTTCAGAATAACTGGAACCAAAGAGAAATAAAAAACAAAACAAAACAAACAGCCTCAGATGGTTGAAACTCAAGAATCTATGCACTGAAATTTTTTTCTCAGTGAAAGCCGTATTGGGCAATAGTTGGAACCTACAAATAGTTGTTATATGCGGGAGATCTGTGATAATGAAAAAAGACTTTACTTTTTACGAAGAAAATTATTTTCTTCATAAGGTAGAGTTTTTAGAATTAATTAGAATGATTTTATTTAGAATTAAAAGAATGTATTCCAGGAGTTATTCATATATTTATTGAGCTGCGAAAAAACAATAATATTTCTGATTTGTGAAGCATCTTTGATCACAGCTTGGTATTCTGTCACTATTGAATTCCAATACGGTAATGTTTTCAGACTTTTTTCCTACTATTTCCCCTCTCTATTGAAAATAAATCATCAGATTGATTAGCTATTTCTACCCTCCATCTTCATCTCTGATCAACCAGCCTCTTCACTCGCTCATAAATGTGCAGTACAACATTTTCTTTTATTTTTGCCGTGTAGTTCAGTCTTGGCCTTTCCCTTGGAACATTTTTCAGTCTTGGCCTTTCTGCATTAGCCTCCAAAATAGGTTTTGTTAAACTATTGTCTTAAAATGTGTCCCATCATGTAAATTCACCTCCTTTGGATAGTCTTCCAATTTTTTTTTTCTAATTATCCTTCTTTAATACTCCGTCTCTAATAACTCGATCTATCAATCAGTTCATAACATTATTCTTGGGCGCTACATTTCAAAAGCCTTTAATTTTCTCTTCTCAGCTTTTCCTTCATAGTAAACTAAAATTTTCCATTCTACTTTTTTTCATCTTCAGTAATTAAGCTTCCAAAATACTGATTATCGGTGACTTTTTACAGTTTTCTATTTCCAAGTTTTACATCTAGATGTGCGTTTTGCCTTTTCCTACAAATCATCACCTTCATCATCTTTTTACTTATATTCATTCCATAACAATCTATTCAGTATTTGTTGTAGATCAGTCTCGTTTTCTGAATGTATTGCAATGTTATCGGCAAATTGAATAAATGTAACTATTTTTCCACCTATTCTCACTCCAGTCCGATACATACAAACGTGGTTGCTGACGCGAGGTTTGCAATTTAAGATATTGGAAGTACGGTCATCCATGTCTAGCACCATTCTTAACTTTCGCTTCTGCTTCTAATCCCCAATCTTTATTCTCAATGTTTGATCATTGTACAATGCATGAATGATTCTCGTCTCTCTGTAATGTACACCAACATCTTTTAAAATATATAGCCCCATAAAATTAAATGAAATTCTTTTTTTAGTCAACCGACGCTCTGAGTGTGTCTTTGGCTTTTTCTTATTTGTTCCTCAAGAATCATCAGAAATGACAGGATAGTTTCTCTTGTTTTTCTGTTCTTTCTAGAATCCTAGTGATCTTCTCCTAAGATAGCTTCTATCATGTTTTCAATTCTGTCCATTATAATTCTACTTAGAATTTTAGAAGCATAGACTGAAACACAACTACAACTTTCTTCTTTACCAAAGCTTCTTTCGGATGCATTTCACTATGAGTAAATTTACTGTCTGTTTTCTACCTTGAAATAAAATATAAATTAAGTTCAATTGGAATATTGCTTAACCCGTAAGCTTTCTTATTTCTTAAGCTTTTCAGAGCTCCTTCAAATTCTGATGGTAGAATGCATTCTCAAATATTATCTTCATGTATTAATTCTTCCTTTTCTAGTGTGATATTTAAAGTATTAAAGCATAGTTTTTACAAATATTTCTTCCATCTAATTGCTAGCTAAAGGATGAAATAAAATTTTGCAATCACTACTTTCTATCATTGTGGGTTTATATTTCTTTTTCAAAAAGTGTTTCTACATTCATAAGCTAGATCAACGCATCCTACTCTAATGACGTTCATACTCAAACCATTTTTTTTTATCTCTTATTTTTTTTCCATTTAACTTAATTCTAAAATGATATATTTCTTTCTTCATTCTGTGAGTTTTTATATTTTTCTTCTAAGATCTAGAAGTTCTAGTTTGTATCGACGGTTTTCTTCTTCTTCTTTGCTATTTCCATATTGCTTTTATGTTATTTGCCCAATAATGAGTAGTTTCTTTGACGACTGTTTTTTTATCTGACCAGTTTCTTTCTAAAATAATTGCAAGCGGTTGAATTCTTTTTCTCAATATTTATATCGCTGATTTGTTGATACTTTATCTATATTCCATTTAGAACAGGCCTTCAATCGTGAATGCATTATTACCAAATTGTGTCGCTTCCAATATCTGATTCGATATGTTTTACATTGGATGATTTGCTTCCTAAAGTCTTGGCAGTAACATTCTTTTATTCTGATTAGCAACTATTCAGATTGTCAACGAGTGTGTTTCCAATTGTGAGGCTGAAAAAGGTTTTCTAAGAGCATTTTTCTTGTGTCATTTCTCTCTAATTCATGTGTTCATGTTAATCCCAGTACTTTTTCTTCTCCAGCTATTGCATTCCATCCCTCATTATTACGAGTATTAGGTTTTCTTTGCTTTTCACCTGTTTAAGAAGCTGGTCCATTTCCCCATTTACCTTTTCAACATCTTCATTCTAATGTGCAGTAGTGGCACTTTCACCTGACAAGATCAGGAGGTTTAGTGTTAAGCTTCGTCGTGATGATTCTCTCAATGTATTGAAAATATGATTTCACAAGTTGATCATTATATTCCACATGAAGCCTTCTCCCCCTTGCCCTAAGTGTGTATTTCTCTCGAAATC
>JAFIDM010006943.1:78023149-78037105 GCA_023159025.1 Thereuonema tuberculata
TATATTATCTTGCGATAGATAATAATTGAGATGGAATGGGTGGAACGTATATTATTTTGCAATATAAAATAATTGAAATGGTGTGGATGGAATGTATATTATCTTGCAATAGATAATAATTGAAATGGTATCGATGGATTGAATATTATTTTGCTATAAATAATAACTGAGATGGTATGGATATAGTGAATATTATCTTGCCATAGATAATAATTGAGTTTGTATGGATTTAGTGAATATTATCTTGCAATAGATAATAATTGAGATGCTATGGATGGAGTGTATATTTTCTTGTTATAGGTAATAACTGAGATGGTATGAATGAAGCGTTTTTTATCTTGCAATATATAATAATTGAAATGGTGTGGAGGGAGAATATATTATCTTACAATATATAGTAATTGAAATGGTGTGGAGGGAGCATATATTATCTTGCGATAGATAATAATTGAGATTGTATGGATGGAGCGAATCTTATCTTGCAATTGATAATAATTGAGATGGTATGGATGGAGTGAATATTATATTGCAATAGATAATAATTGAGATCGTATGGATGGAGTGAATTTTATCTTGCGATAGATAATAATTGAGATAGTATGGGTGGAACGTATATTATTTTGCAATATAAAATAATTGAAATGGTGTGGATGGAGCATATATTATCTTGCGGTAGATAATAATTGAGATTGTATGGATGGAGCGAATCTTATCTTATGATAGATAATAATGGAGATGGTATCATTGGAATGTATATTATCTTGGAATAGATAATAATTGAGATTGTATGGATGGAGTGAATATTATTTTGCAATAAATAATAACTGAGATGGTATGGATGGAGTGAATATTATCTAGCCTTAGATAATAACTGAGATGGTATGAATATTATCTTGCAATAGATAATAATTGAGATGCTGTGGATGGAGTGTATATTTTCTTGGTAAAGGTAATAACTGAGATGATGTGGATGGAGTGTATATTATCTTTCGATAGATAATAATTGAGATTGTATTAATGGAGTGAATATTATCTTGCAATTGATAATAATTGAGATGGTATGGAGGGAGTGTATATTATCTTGCTATAGATAATAATTGAGATGGTATGGATGGAGTGTAGATTTTCCTTGCAATAGATAATAAATGAGATGGTATGGATGGAGCGTATCTTATCTTGCGATAGATAATAATTGAGATGATAAGGATGAAGAGTATATTGTAACGAGTTTATATATTTCTATTTATTTTTATTTACTCATGCTGTGTGTTCTATTTAAACTTATTCCTTTATTTATCTAATCAAAATCACTTTTATAATTTCAAATTCCAACTGTTAACGGTTATTTCTGTTTTGTTAATTTTAAATCCGAACGGCTAGAAGGGTTCCCATAGTGCACTGTAAATTTAAATCCTTCTGTTAATGTCAGTTATCATTTGAACCTTCCAATCATCTGTTAAAGCCCTCCAGCCAATCAGCAATTACTGTAAATAAATCTATAAAAACCTTTGCTCTCCCTCAATATATTAGAACCCGTTAAGATCCAGCATCAGTCTTGTTCTACCTTATTTCAAGAATTAGGACACCAACAAAATCACCGTATATTTGGTGCCGAGAAACCTGACTCCAGCTCCAATGCAGCTAACAACCATTCCCAGCCAACAGGAAATCAGCCTTGGCCAGCTATACCAACTCGCTACAGCCGGAGACTTCGTGGTTTACCCCCAGCTGAACCAAACATGCCTGATGTCTCGCCAGTATTGCAGCTACGCCGGTGACACACCATCGATTTCGAGAGCCAACAACTTTCTACGCCCGATCGGATGAAGATCCAGTGAGGTGGCTCAAAGACTACGGTCAGATCGCCAGATTTAATGGATGGGACGAACCATATCGACAGACCAACGTCTACTTTTCCCTCGCAGGCACGGCCAGAGAACGGTGAGACAACGATGACTACATGGCCAGAGTTCGAAGAGCAATTTACGGCTGCTTTCATCACTCCATACAACCGTTCTAAACAGGCAAAAAAAGGAACTGGACCAACGAGCACAAACCGCCGACGAATCCTGTGAGCAGTACGCACAAGACGTCCAGTATTTGTGCAGAGCCGCCAATCCGCAGATGACAGAAGAGGAAATACTTCAGCATTTGATAAAGGGAGTTGCTGATGAAGTCTACATTCTACTTTTGGCAACCAGAGTCGCGGACACAGCCACATTCCTGGAGGAATACCGGCGAATTGAGTGGATGTGCCAAAGCAGACTAGGTGATGCCAAAACATTTAAGCGACTGCCTATCGTTGCCTCCATCGCCATACAGCCATCACCTTATCCCTCGGCGACATCACAAAACGATGCCATTCAAAACTTGCAACAACAAATTGCAGCCCTCCAAGCCCAAATCCAGCAGCTCGTGGTTAATGCAGTCACCACCAATCCATCGCCACAAACGACAGCTTCTCTCCCCGCCGCCATGATTCAGCCAATTCCCGCAAGGAGCAACCAACAGTGCTGTCCAACCTAAGGCTATACCAGTAGACAGCCGGAAGAATGGCAAACGGATCAGGACAAGCCGATTTACTTCTACTGCCATCGAGTAGGGCACGTGATTAAACATTGCCGCACCCGCCAATATGCAGACAGATCAGCTCAAAACTACCAGTACCAACCCCGCCAGAGAACTCACATCCATCTATCAGGCAACTGCTTATCAACAAAATGTCCGCCCTACCTACTCCCAGATCCTGCGAAGCAGATCCACATCCCCAGATAACGGTAGACGTCATCCCACACCGTACAGGCAGCCACAGAACACGATGTTTTGCGAGCCGCAGACAGCCCGAAACACTGGTAGCCAGTCACCCGCACCTTCGGAAAACTAGCCGCTGAGACAGCTGATTGTGATGGCAGATTTGTCGCGAACGCTAGAACTGAACTGAAAAGTAATAAAATCACTGTGTGCTTCGATGATAAACCAACCTAGGTTTTAGTAGACTCGGGAGCTGCCGTAAGTCTCATCTCTGAAACATTTCGGAAGAAAAGAGGAAAAGTCATGATAACTTCCAACTTACCCGTGCTTCGAGCTGTTTCGGGTGAACGCCTATCCGTCCTGGGAAATACAACGGCTAGACCATCATAGCAGTTGAATTTCTAGTCTTAGAAAATTGCAGTTTCGATGTAATCCTAGGATGGGATTTCTTACAAGCGACGAGAGCAATCCTTGACTGTGAGAAAAAAATGCTTCAGTTAAAACAGCCAACCGACAGAACAACAATGGCTCCTCATTATCTTTCCACTGCACGAACAACAGTTATCCCGCCATTGTCAGCCATTAAGATCGCCACAACATGTGAAGCTTTAACTGATGGACTTATCCTTGTGGAGCCCTTACGAAAACATCATTTGTCCAGTGAATTGCGTATTCCGGCAACAATGTGAGATATCAATAATAACACAGCGAACATTTGGATTACAAACTTCACCAAATCTAAAGTTTCGATTACCGCTAATTCCCGTATAGCCATGTTTCAAACGATACATCCAAATTTCGTGATGACAGTTATAGTCTCGTCCGCAGCCTCCACAGAAAAACAACAAAGCCACTTAGAGAAGCCACTCACCTCTGAAGTTCATTTGGAAGCGCTGTTGGATAAGAATCTGCTCCCGGCCCAAGCAAATAAGATCTTGCAGTATTTCAGCCGCCAAATCCCGCTATATTACCGGAAGAAGCCCCGAAACACACTATTGATACTGCTCATAACCGATCCATCAAGCAAAAGGCTTACAGAGTGTCACTTAAGATAAGGAAGCTGATTCAAAACGAAGTCACACAGATGCTAGACAAAGGTGTAATCCAACATTCACACAGCCCCTGGAGTTCTCCTGTTGTCTTGGTAAAGAAGAAAGATGGCACCTGGAGATTCTGTGTCAACTATAGAAAGTTAGATGCTCTTACAAAAAAGGATGTGTACCCTCTGCCTAAGATAGACTCACTTGTTGATTCATGTGCTCATTCCACCTATTTCTCCACCATAGATCTCCGAACTGGCTCTTGGCAAATTAAAGTAGACGAGAAGGATCGTCAGAAAACCACATTTGTAACACCCGATGGACTATACGAATTTAATATCATGTCATTCGCATTATGTAATGTTTCCGCAATATTCGAGAGATTAGTCGACAATACCTTACATGGATTGAAGTGGTCAATCTGTCTCTGTTATTTGGATGATATCATCATTTATTCATGTGACTTCAAAGAGCACCTGCAACGACTTGATACCGTCCTGGGATGCCTTAACGCCGCCAAATTGAAACTGAATCCTAAGAAGTGCACCTTCGCTGCTCGTGAAGTGACAGTGCTGGGGCGTATCATAGTCGTGG
Organism: Thereuonema tuberculata; assembly: GCA_023159025.1. NCBI lineage: Eukaryota > Metazoa > Arthropoda > Chilopoda > Scutigeromorpha > Scutigeridae > Thereuonema > Thereuonema tuberculata. The sequence continues at coordinate 78,027,535 of JAFIDM010006943.1, forward strand.
TGGGATCCGCCCGAACCCAGACACAGTGGCAACAGTCAAAAACTTCTCTCCACCCATGAATCAGAAGCAAGTTTGAAGTTTCTACGGACTATGTTCATATTACCGGCGATTTATCCTTAACTTTGCTATGATTGCACAGCCACTATCCATCCTAATGAAGAAAACGCAACCCTTTACCTTGACCGAAGCACAACAGAGAGCATTTGACAAGCTGAAGCAAGCCCTCATCACTCAACCAGTTCTGGCTCACTTTGATGAAGAAGCTCCTATCCAACTCCACACGGATGCTTCAAACTATGGCATTGGCGCAGTATTAGTACAAATTATTGACGATAAACAACATGCCGTAGCGTATGCAAGTAGGACTTTGACCAAACCGGAAGATAACTATGCAACCACGCCCAAAGAATGTCTAGCAGTCGTGTGGGCCGTCGCCAAATTTCGTCCTTACTTATATGGAAATGAATTCACCGTTGTGACGGATCTCCATGCTCTGTGTTGGTTGGGTAACCTCAAAGACCCCCACAGAAAGATTGGCAAGATGGTCGCTCCGACTACAAGAATACAACATGCACATTGTGTACAAATCCGGAGTAAAGCACCTAGACGCCGACTGTCTATCCAGATACCCCATCAAAATAGCAGTGCAACAAGCCAACTCCGTCAATGCAATACAGTTCCTGGAGGAAGCAGTCGATATCACAGCCGAGCAGTGCAAAGATGCTTCCCTACTCCGACGCAAACGAAACTCTGCAAACGGCACAACAACCTGACAAGCAGGGGTACGAACTCAAAAACAAAATCTTGTACAAAAGGAGCTACGAACCGACATATAACCCATAACTACTCGTCATCCCAAGCCATCTGCGATGAAATTGTGATTGAAGCCTGCCACTCCGAGCCGACCGCCGCACATCTTGGCACAGCGAAGACAATAGCTAGGGTCCGCCAAAAATACTTTTGGCCGGGCCAGAGCAAGGCTACGCGCCGCTTTGTCACACGATGCATTACTTGCCAGTCAAGGAAGAGCTCATCACAACTCAAACCTGGGAATCTCCAGCCCCTATCTGTAACAGAGTCACCTTTTTACAGGGTAGGCATCGATTTATTAGGCCGCTTCCCGAATTCCACCACCGCCAACAAGTGGATAGTCGTGACGATTGATCATTTCACGAAGTTCGCGGTCACCCGAGCCCTACCTGATGCAACTCCAGCTGATGTGGCCAAGTTCTTCGTGAAGACATCATGCTCAAGCACGGAGCGCCGCAGATCCTCCTGTCTTAACGAGGCTCACAGTTCATGTCATCAACACTCGCAGAAACGGTACAATTGCGCCGCACGATTCACTACAAGACCTCCAGCTACCATCCACAGAGCAACGGACTATGTGAAAAGCTGAACCGAACATTAGCGGACATGATATCAATGTACATTGTTATCGAGCACTCCAATTGGGACGCCATATTGCCATTTGTGACGTTTGCTTACAACACCGCATTGCAACAGAGAACAGGGTACACACCGTTCTACGTGCTACATGGACGAAACCCTCGTACTATGGTTGACATCTTGATGCCGAGCAAATGGAGCCACAGCAGGAATAAAACACACTTTTGAAGGTGTCACTCGATGAAGCATACCAATTAGCCCGCATTAACATCCGAGATGCTCAACAGAGACGCTACGACGGAGATCACCGTCCACTAGATTTTCGTCCGGCTGACCCCATATGGGTCCACATTCCCACACGTCGGGTTGGCCTGGCCGAGAAACTACTTCACTCTTGGTTTTATCCCTTCAGAGTGATCTGCCGAATTTCACCTGAGACGTATGAAGTAACAGCTGCTCCCTGATGTAACATCAATCGTCCTCACATAGCCCGATTGAAACCATACTACACTGTCGATGAAGCAGAGCCGACATCCGAACTACCCAGTGACTCAGAGCTAACATCGGAACCACTCAGTGACCCAGTGCCTTCCGACGGAATGACCTTGCGTTCCGGTAAAATCTTACCGTGAATAAATAAGTGCCCAGGATTATCACAGTGACTTTCACCCTACTGGATTTACAGTGAACATTTTTTGTGCATAACTGACCAGTAGTGAACAGTAGTAAACGATTAGAAAAACTTGGACGAAAAACGGGAGAATTTTTTTTTTCTCTCTCTCTCCTCAGTGCTAGCACGGATACGACGTTATAATGATTTTTTTTTTTATGCGTGCACACTTTTCGTTGTAAATATTTGTTAATAGTTTTATGTGTTTCCTGAGTTCAGTATTTTTTTTTATGGCCATATATTATTTTTTTTTTTAGTACATGTATTATTTTACTTTCTTGTATATAGAAATTTCATTCTTGTTTTCGGGACGAAAACATCTGAGGGGGGAATTATCGTGATGAGTTTTTACAATTATATGTTTATTTATTTTTATTAATTTATCCTGTGTGTTCTATTTTAACTTATTCATTTATTTATCTAATCAAAATCACTTGTACAATTTCAAATTCGAACCGTTAACGGTTATTTCTGTTTTGTTTATTTTTAAATCCCAACGGCTGGAAGGGTTCCCATAGTGCACTGTAAATTTAAATCCTTCTGTTAATTTCAGTTATCATTTAAACCTTCCAATCATCTGTTAAAGCCCTCCAGCCAATCAGCAAACACTATAAATAAATCTATAAAAACCTTTGCTCTCCCTCAATAAATTAGAACCCGTTCAGATCCAGCATCACTCTTGTTCTACCTTATTCCATGAACCAGGACACCAACAAAATCACCACAGATTATCTTGCGATAGATAATAATTGAGATGGTATTGTTGGAGTGAATATTATCTTGGAATAGATAATAATTCGGATTGTATTGATGGAGCAAATATTATCTTGCAATAGATAATAATTGAGATGGTATGAATGGAGCATATATTATCTTGCTGTACATAATAATTGAGATGGTATGGATGGAGCATATATTATCTTGCAATAGATAATAATTGAGATGGTATGGATGGAGTGAATATTATCTTGCAATAAATAGTAATTGAGATGGTATGGATGGAGTGAATATTATCTTGCAGTAGATAGTAATTGAGATGGTATGGATGGAGTGTATATTACTTTGCGCCCACGTTTTTCGTTTTAAATCTTACAAGTATTTTCATAGCTATTAAAACTGTACAATTACGGATTTTCAAGAGTATCTGTATGTACTAGGAAAAATTATTTTATACTTTTTAGTCCTTTTTAAAAACGTGGTATATTCAAAAAACTATTTTTTGTAATGTATTATTTTTTGCTTTTTACTCTTGAGTGTATGATATTTTTTAGTAGATTTTAACAGTTTGATGAGATTAAGTGAATACGATATCAGTTATTGCTTACAAAACATAAAATTTTTATCAAAAAGTAAATGATAAACTTTATTTCAAACAAAACCACAAAATTTGAAGAACTTTAAAACAAGAAACCTGTTCTGTTAGTATAATTAAGAAACACAAGGAAGCATAAGATTCACAAGGATTCTTTTATCTCGAAGTAAATGTTTAAATCCAGTAAACCTTCCATATAGAATCGAAAGTGTAAGATTACAATAATAGTAATATTTTTTTTATGTTTGAGGATGGCAATATTAACAATCCCTTTTTTTATTATTAAAAGTAATTTCTTTTAAGTATTTAATAACAGAATTATTTTTTTTATCTCTATTTAATTCTTAAACTTGCTCAATATTGAAATATTGAAATGGATTTGATATTGAAATTTTACAATCATTTTTTAAAAATCCTGTTAAATTTCTTTCAGGTGTAAACATGCCTTCGTGTTGTTGTGTGCTTGATGTAGGCTCAATTTACAAATGAGAAGAGATGACAAGTCTTTCAATTTCCAAAAGACACACAAGATTGGAATTTTTGCTTTATGCATTTAAAAATTAAGGCTACAAAATTAGAAAATTATGAATTAAGTTACTTGTAAATTAGATGAGATTATTATAAGACCTGAAATTAATTTTTCTGTGAATACTTGTCTGGCTTCAGTACAAACAAAACTTTACAGGCTGACAATAGCGTACAGTTTTATGATAGCTTCTGTATATTTAGACAATAAAAATTTTGCAGCTCTTATTATTGTTAAAAATTTTACTGCTAGTGATCTCCTAAAAATGACAGAGCAGATAATAGAAATTGTAAAAAAGTTTGATACCCTAATATGAGTATCATGGCTGACAACAGGATCAACAAAAATATGTTCACTCAGCTTTGTGGTAGTATGTTAACAACTTTCATAAGTAATCCCAAAAAGGGTAAATTCAAAATTATCATACTTTTTGATTCAGTTCATTTTCTAAAGAGCATCAGAAATAATTGGATTAACCAACAAACGGAGAAGGCTTCTGTTTTTTTCTTCTCAGATCTGAGAACTACTGAAATTTTTACAATATCACTTAAAGATTTGAAATTAATTCATGTGAATTAAAAAGGAGCTTCGTAAAACTTGCTCCAGAATTCAATGAAAAAGGGCTTTCTCCAAGTAACCTTAAAAGACAGAATGTTAGTTTAAGCTTGAGAATTTTTCATGAAACAAATATTGTTGCAGCATCACTTTGGGACAATTAGAATAGTGAAGGACTTCTTAAATATTTGCAGATTGTAATAAAGTAGTGGATTCAGTCAACATAAAGAACACTAGAAAAGGTCATGTTAATTACAATTTCAAAATAATAGTGTGGCTGAAGAATAATCATATTCACGGTGCTTTCTACTTATGATACTTCAACTTGGCGTTACGAGCAACTTCATCAACGCTTTTATTTACTAGAAAACTGTTCTGCTTGACCAGCAAATAGAAGCACAAATGCGTTTGTTTTTTTTTGTTTTGTTTTTTTGTTTTTTTTTTCCAATTATCAAGAAGAAACACCATCAGTAGAATTACTCCTCAGAAGTACTTTTTTTTTAATTTTATTTTAAATTTTAAAAGTATTTTTATTTTGAACAATAGTTTTTTGCGTTTGTTTACTAGTTGAGGATTAGAAACATTCCACTGAATATTTGATACTTCAATCATTATCATACAGATCTTCAGCTAAGTGAAGGGTCTTTATATTATTTTTATCACTTACAATGAAATTGGTACCAAAAAAAAGTCGCACCTAGAAGCAGTTGTCCGATTGTAATGAAATTTCGTATGCAAAGACATTGGGACAGCCCATGCAAATGATTAAACTTAGGTGTCCAATGAATGAATAGCGAGAGCTACAGCACATCGGAACTGCGCACTCAGCAGGTGTATATAAGAAGCGATTCTCAATCTGATGGTCACAATTTCTGTTGCATTGCGAGTTAGGATACCTTTCAACGACTGAAAAAATGCCTCGCAGCTGGATTCGAGCTCATGACGTGCAACTGTCAGAGTTTGAAAGAAGTCGTATCATTGGATTGAAAAAGGCAGGTTGGGCAAATCGGAGAATCGCTCGTCATTTGGATCGAAGTGATGCGGCGATTAGAAGATGCTCGCAGGAATGGGTGGACAATGGCAGATTTCAGCGTCATGAAAGTAGCGGTCGACCTAGGGCCACAGCAGAGCGGGAGGATAGCGTGATTGTCAGATCAGCTGTCACAGCTCCTGAATCATCGTTATCAACCATCAGACGTGCGACCCGCACACGAGTGTTCACCATGATCATTCAAAGACGGCTGAGCGAGCGACATCTACGTTCGTACCGACCGCTACGCCACCTGCCACTCACGTCTGCACACCGTCGGGCTAGATTACAGTGGTGCTTGGCTCGATCCGGTTGGAATGATGCTGACTGTGTACGTATAGTGTTTAGCGACGAAGCCCGCTTCCAACTGTGTCATGACGATCGTCGCAGATGTGTCTGGAGACGCCCAGGGCAGCGTGCCGATCCTGCTTTCACTATTGCACGCCACACAGGCCCTCAACCAGGAGTTATGGTCTGGGGTTCCATTTCCCTTGATAGCCGGAACCCTTTGGTCGTCATTAGCGGCACACTTACAGCACAGCGGTACGTCGATGACATTCTGAGACCTGTTTTGCTACCCTTCCTTTTGCCGTATCCTGGCCTTATTATTCAGCAAGATAATACCAGACCACATACGGCGTGTTGTTATGACCTGTCTTGCAGCTTGTGAAACACTTCCTTGGCGAGCCAGATCCCCAGATCTCTCTCCAATCGAGGATGTCTGAGATATGATAGGAAGGCGACTGCATTCACCAGGGAATGTGGATGACCTAGCCCGACAATTGGAGCAAATTGGAGCAAACTGTCTGTTTTTACACAAAATTCGCCATTTTTTCTATGATCTTAAGTTCTTCACTCCTAGTTGCTTCCGCTATCTTTGTAAGCACAAAGATAAATCACTCTTTTCATAAATCCTTTTTATATTCATCTTTTCCTACCTTAACTTTGAAGATTCTGTCAACTTCGATATATTCTTGACTGTATATTAATAACTATCCTTAACCAATAGGCTTAATTTCTTCAAAGACATTAATGTCAAAATTACTTTAATTAATACTATAAACTTCTATAACACCATGATACATCAATATTTCGTCCCATTTCAGAGACTTTTACAAGATGTTTCCTAAAATTACTCTTTTGGAAGGGAGAATATCTCTCCCTCTTCCTAAAACAAATCTCCATTACATTATTATTACAATAATAATACAAAGCAAGAAACTTCTAACAATATAAAACGTGAACATCGAATCTGTTCATTCCTTTAGTTTAATATAATGTTGTGAAAGAAAAGACAGTTTTAAAATGCTTTAATTTTGAAGATTTGATAAAGACATTTATTAATTTAATATTGAAGATCAAAAGTTAATTATAAATGAAGAAGATTATAAATTGAATTATATTTAAACTAAAAGAATGAACTAATTCGATATTCACGTTTTATATTATTAGATGTTTCTTGCTTTGTATTATTAATGTAATGGAGATTTAGTTTTAAGAACAGGGAGAGGTATTCTCCCTTCCTAAAGAGTAATTTTAGAAAACATCGTGTAAAAGTCTCTGAAATGGGACGAAATATTGCTGTCTGGTGTATCATGGTGTTATAGAAGTTTATAGTATTAATTAAATATGTTATTCTTATATTATTTTATCAACTTCTAAATTCCAATTGATTGACTGTAATTGAGACTTGTATATCAAAACATGAGCTTTGGTATTAGGAAATTATATTGAAATGTTATTCATATATAAAGTCAAATTGTAAGTTTTAAAAATTTTAAACATATAGATGCATATTAGATCTATTTAAAACTACCTTGTTTACTTTTATAGTATTTTTCTTGTTATTCAAAGGAGCAGTGTAGTAATAAATTCATACTTACATTCGATAGCAAGACATCGTCCGTAGATGGTAGCGACTTCAATTTCACGAAAGGTTTTGTTACATGGATTTTCATACAATTGGCACTAATAAAATAAGAAATTCCAACTTTAAAATAATTTTCCTTTTTTAACATATGCAGTTAATATGTTGCTTGTGGTAATTAGACTTCCTCATATAAAAGTGTATCAATTAATAAGCAAGGAATATTGCAAATTGAATGTTGTTACAAGTTCTTAGAGACGACAGATAACAGTTATTTTCAAATTCATCTGTTTGGCTTTTTTCTTTTTCTTTTTTAATTTAAAGCCGTTAGTTCCGCTCAAAATGTTTCAGAGGTTGATAACAAGCAACATTCGCATCAATTCATTTTTGATTTCGCGTAAATAGATATTGATTTTGCAGTGTTTTGTCAATGGTCCAATGTTATGTCAATAGTCAAAAGAAAATATCTACTAAAATATTAAAACTTACAATATTAAAATTTAAAAGATCTCATTGTAACAGGAAATTTATGATTACCTTACCAGGATCTAGTGACTAAACAACTAAAATGACAAAAGAAATAATATAATATAAATTCACACACCTCAACATAGCAAAAATAATTCACTTTTCATATGCCTTCTTCTTTAATACCTTTGTTCTGTTATGTCATGCTTCAGAATTGTAGTATAATTGTGATACCCTCACATGTTGAAACTTATTATTTGTTACGTTATACCTGTTACGCACCGGTTTTGACTATTAAATATAAAAGATAATCTTTATTCTATTTACTAACATGCCATAAAATTCTGACTTTGAAAAGACTATTCTGCCATCATAACAGACTATTCTGCCATCATAACAGACTATTCTGCCATCATAACAAAGTCCCCGCAGCTCACCTCGCATGTCACATGAGTAACAATGAACATATGTCTATATATTCTTGACATTTTCCTTTCTTAAAAATTGCCTACCTTATATAAGCACGAGTGATGTGCTTAAGTTTTAGGAATCTGGCACGATAAGGCTTTCAAGAAGTTATAACCAAGACTTGTCAACGACAAATGTATTGAAATAAGGCCTTTGATTATAAATTAAAGTAAAATAAAATAAAATAAAATAAAATAAATAATAATAATGATAATAATAATCCCGGTAGTGGCATGGTTGTTTCTTTCTGCTTCTGTGTTTCGTCTGTTTCCCCTTGGGACTCACTCTCTCAGGTGTATCCTCGACGAGAAAGTGCATTCTTTCTCGTCTCTGATTTCCCAGCCTTGTTCTGACGTTGTCCGGAGGGGCTAGCACGTGGTCCGTTGGTGCCCATTCGCGAACAAAAAAAAAATAATAATAATAAAAAAAGCACATAAAACAGCCGCTATTGTTGTGTGGTTCCAAACATTGTCACTAGGGGTAAACTTCCGCTTCCGGTGGTATCTTCGAATATCTTTTCAAAAATAACGATTCCAGTACTGGAGGAGTTTTATAGTTTTATGTTTTCAATTTAAAACTTGAAAATGGACCTTAAATAGCAGAATGGTCGGAAAATCGTGTATTTTTACTTTTTTTTTTAATCCACACATCGTGCTTATATAAGGTAGGCAATTTTTAATTTGTATTCAGCACCGTTTTCAGCAAATCTCTCTTTCTTTTTTTAAATAAAATAAAATAAATAAATTCAGATCTAACTACATAAAAAGATAAGACCTGACTCACTCACTCACTCATTCACTGACTGATAGATCAACGCCCAGCCCAAACCCGTTGGACCTAGAATGCTGAAATTTCGCACAGAGGTTCCCTTTATGTTGTAGACAAGGAATAAGGCCGGATTTTACGAAATTCTCTGGGGTTCGGGAATAACGAGGGTTTTTTGTCGCTTTTAAGGTTTCCTATTTCCATAATTATTTCCGTAATTATACTTTCTAGAGACTTCAAGTTTGGCATGTAGGTAGATAATTATAATCACTATAACCCTTTTTCAAGATTTTTTTGAAATTCCCACGGGTTCGGGGATAACGATGATTAATTTTCGCTTGAAATTTTTTTTAATTCCGTAATTAGTTCCGTAACTATAATTAGTAGAGACTTCAAACTTGGCATGTAGGTAAGTAATTATAATCACTAAAATTCTTTTCCAGGATTTTTCGAAATTCCCACGGGTTCGGGAAAAACGAGGATTTATTTTCGCTTGAAAGCTTTCTTATTTCCGTAATTAT
>JAFIDM010006943.1:78055296-78120501 GCA_023159025.1 Thereuonema tuberculata
AATAAATTGGTACGAAAAGACCGGAATATCTAAAATTTTCTGGATAGCTTGGTCAGAATTTAAAAGGAAAATTTTACTTTGCAGGAATTTTATGTTACATTTCGATTTTAAGCATGTTCAAAAGTTATCGAGTGGACAAATAAAAAGTTCCGGGAATTCTAGGCCATATCCTCGCAAAATAACAACATTAGAAACGTTTTCCTTCATTTCACCAAAATCGGAAATCATCTCCCAAGTCTTTAAAAATCTCCTCCCCAGAAATCTTTAAAAATTAAAGACAATTTTTAAAACTCCGGTGTTTATTCTGCTCATGTGATAGTTTTGGCATTGGCCAAACAGCCCGCACTATTGAAAATCGATGTAAAGAGTATTGTCCGACCATCACGAGATGACACTTAGCCACGCCTCTTCAAACGGAAAATACATATCACAATAGGGTTGAGGGTTGGAAAAGACAAATTTTGGAAAAAAACAAGATTAGGAAAAAATTTCAAATACTTTCTAGTAAAGAAGAAATTGATTATAAAATACTTATGAATAACATTTATAATGTCAATAAGGAAAAGTAATCAAAATAATGAAAAAATAATTAGATAAAATTGATTAAAAATCTTTCAAATCAATAAATTTAAATATAATTTTGGTCTAACATTGGAAAACTACATAAAATATAAATTATTCAGTCAAATTAATTGGGAGAAATATAATTCTGAAACAATAAAAAGTATTAAAAATGTTAAAACTCTAATAATTTCTGACGTAATTGATGAGAATATTACTCTAAATTTTTAACTTCTAACTTTTGTTAAGTTCCTTTTCTTTTGTTTTAGATAATTAACAAAGTTAATTAATCTACAGTTAATAATTATATATTAATCTATCAGCACCTATATTACAGGTATTCATTATTTTTGAATATTCTAAGGGGACTGGCGAAAATTAAAAAAAAAATAGTGTTTGTAATTTTGTTAAAAACAGTTATGTTATTTGATTATTAAAAATCATCACCTGCAATATTTTTCATTATTTTTGATTGTTCTAACAATTGTATTTTGGTGTTTTGATTGACAATTATTATTACAAACAATATTATATTATTTTAGTTTTCTTTTTATTTCCATTATATCAATGCTTGCAATTGTAATTCATGCAGTTATTATCACTATTATTATGTTTGTATGTTTCAAACCTTGGGTTTCCCCAGCAAAAACAATATGGCGGGTCAAGGACCAAAGCACATATTGCCAAGGGTAAAGACGTGTGCAAGGATGATTAGGGATGTGTAGTTGTGTCCATAAATTTCCTAACTATGCGTGTTGTGTTGAGTACCACAGCCTTCTGCAGTTGTGCATAAGTGTTTTTGTGAAGTCCTAGTGTGCTGAGACTGTGGTGCAATGTGTGAGGCACCAGACCAGGGGCAGACAGAACGATGGGTACAACACGTACTCGGTCCTGCCTCCACTGCTTCTAGAGCTCGTGTGCTAGGTCTGTATATTTACTGATCTTGTCTGCGTGAGTTTTCTGCATGTTCTTGCTGATAGGCACTGCAATATCAATGAGATAGGTCTGTTTGTTGACCTTATCAACAAGTTTGATGTCAGGTCTGTTGTGATGTATGGTTTTGTCTGTGTGAATGGGGCGGTCCCAATACAGTTTATATGAGGATGACTCTAATACGCTTTGTGGTATGTACTTGTAGTATGGGACCGTGTTCTTAATAAGTGAATGTTTGTGTGCCAGTTGTTGATGAACGATCGATGCTACCTGATTGTGTCGGTGGAGGTAGTCTGTTTGAGAAGAAGCGGACAGCCTGATATTATGTGGTCGATCGTCTCATACATAGTGTCGCATTTCCTGCATTTGTCGTCATGTGTGTTTGCATCGTGTAGAATGTTTCTTGTAGTTGCGTGTGGAGATGACTTGGTCCTGAATTGCGATCATGAACCCTTCGGTCTCCCCAAACAGCTCGCCACTTGTCAGCCATCTGTTCGACGCTTCCATGTCGACATGAGGCTGGCTGAGTTCGTGACGATGTCTGCCATGGAGTTCCTTACGAGCCCATGATTCACGCTGCTGCTGAGAGTGGGTATCAGGGGTGGTGAATGTTGGAGAAGAGTTTTCGAGGTTCAGGGGTGTGAGGTGTGTGTCAGCCTTGACAATGGCTGAGTGGAATGAGGAGTGCTCTGCTCTTTGGTGGAAATGTTCCCTAAGTGTGTGTACTTGTTTTTCGTGTAGGGTGATGAGATTGATGAGTCCTCGGCCTCCCTCCTTGCGGGGAAGAGTCATCATTTCCGGAGCGGACTTGGGGTGGTGCATGTTGTGTTTCGTGAATGTAGTGCGTGTTGCGCGTTGTAGTGTTTCGAGTTCGGTGTTTGTTCATGAAATTATGCCGAACAATTACTATTATTATTATTATGTTTGTATGTTTCAAACCTTGGGTTTCCCCAGCAAAAACAATATGGCGGGTCAAGGACCAAAGCACATACTGCCAAGTGTAAAGATGTCACATTATTGTCAATCTAATAATAATAATAATAATAATAATAATAATAATAATAATAGGAACATAAAACAGTAGGCCCACTAGATAATAAGGTTTATAATGTCTAACAGATGGATGTTGACGATCACGTTTGCGCGAGAATTACGAAAAACACGAGATCTCGCCATTAGCCTCTTCAGCAGGTCCCAAGGAATTTAGTATTTTTAATGTCTGTCACTAGGAAAATGCTACATAATGAATTTATTGCTTGCTTATTGACTGTTTCCAATTTATTAAAACTATATTAAAATGTAGTAAAAGTCTCATGCATTTCCTCGTATTATAATTCATTTAAATATTTCAATATTTTGTGAGAAGACATGGATAGAGACTATTCTCGCGTAAATTACGTGAAATCACGAAAATACGGGTTCGTCAAAATCCATCTGTTAGACAGTATGTTGAAGCAGTAATCAGTCATCTTCTTCTGTTTCTTCGAGGCTCGAGCTTTTTTTCGCGGCAATGTCCCGAATTTTACGGAGAAATAGGTTTTGCGATCGCTGAATGATAACAGAAATTTACGGTTAATCGAGTTTCCACTGTATATGTAAATGTTCTGAGGAACTTTACGGGATTTTTTTTTAAACATGTTGTGCTTAACTGTCAGCAATTAATTGTTAAATAAAACATTTTTACCATTAAATATATGTATTTGTTACTTACATTACTTAATACAATTTATATACAACTAGTCGGCTACGCGTCGCTTCGCTCCGGAAGCCTCGCGTATGTAACGGAAAACAATTGGTTATTTATTAAAAAAAACACACACAAATTACATCAAGTAAAATAAAACTAAAACTTTTTTAATTTTTTTTTAAATTTTAATTTTTGATATCAATATTCTCTCAATCCACGACTGCTTTTAGAATCAGCGTGTGAAGCATATATCTATGATATGTTTTTATTTTTTATAGAGATTAGAATGTAATCCTTGTGGTCTAATGCCTAAGACGTCTAACTTCGAAGCAGAAGGTTGCATGTTCGATTCCAGTAGACAACTTGTAGAAATTATTTCTATTTTTGTAAATTATAGTGATTGCACCAGACAGACCGAGAAATAAAAGATTTTAGTAATATAGATACACTTTTCAGTGGCTTTTGAGTTACAAATAGTGTGTTTTTAGTATTCTACTTCATAGAAATAGTGCTTCTTTCTTTCTTGAGTCTCTTTTTTTATTTCCATTGATACTTTACAGTTGTTTTTGAGTTATAAATAGTGATTCTTTTTGAGTAACAAATAGTGATTTTTCAGTATTCCACCTAAGAGAAATAGTGATTCTTTCTTTTTTTTTCTTTTCTTTTTTATTCAATTCCAATTGATACTTTTCAGTGGTTTTTGAGTTACAAATAGTGAAAATTATCTACTAATCTAGGCCATCAGATTATTCGATATAGATATTAGAAGAAGAGATGTTCAGATGGACGTTGGTTGATATAGATGATGACTTAAAGACATAAAGTTGTACATGAGTGAAGACAACGTTTTCCAAATATATGGCAACTTTATTTAGAGATTGTCCTTGAGCTTTAATGATAAACATCGCATAAGAAGGTCTGATCGGAAATTGTTTTCTTGTGAAAGTGAATGGAAGTAGATTGTTGCATGGTTGCATAGACATCCAATGGATGAAAACAACATCTCTTCTGTGAGTTCCTGTTATAATTTCGGTTTCTATGAGATCATTATCGAATGAACGGCATTTAAGTTGAGTTCCATTGCAGTATGCAAACTTGGGATTGATGTCTCGCAACAATATTATTGGAGATACAATCTTCAATAACAAACGATGTTGAGGAATACCGCTGAGATTCAGTGCATTCAGATACTCGGGCAGATAGAGATATTCGTGTGGTGGATTATCAAAAGTATCAATTTTATTCACACTTGTATGCTCTGTAGTCTCTCCTTGTATTCTTAGACGTATCATTCGATTGATGTTATCGACACTCTCGTTCATCTTGGTTGATGAGCCGCATATTTATCGTTAGTTTTTTGCCTTTGATGTGATTCTAGGTTTTTGAGTTACAAATAGTAAGTTTTCAGTAAACTATCTAAAAGAAATAGTGCTTCTTTCTTTCTTGACTCTCTTTTTTTTTTCAATTGATACTTTTGGGTGGTTCTTGAGTTACAAATGATGGTTTTTGGGTTACAAATGATGGTTTTTGGGTTACAAATAATGATTTTTTCAGCATTCTACTTAATAGAAATACTGCTTCTTTCTTTCTGGACTCTTTTTTTCATTCCAATTGATACTTTTCAGTGTTTTTTAAGTTACAAATGGTGATTTTCCAGTATTCTACCTAATGAAGTACTGCTTCTTTCTTTTTTGACTTTCTATTTTATTGCAATTGTTACTTTTCAGTCAAAGTCAGTTCAGTTTTGACAGATAGTCAAAAAAACCATTTGAAGAAAGTTGTAGTTCCCATGACCTAATGAATAAAATGTCTGACTTCGCATCAGAAAGTTGCAGGTTCGATTCCTCTCGCGGATGTTTCGTTGTAAAAATTCTTTCTATTTTTCATTCTCACAGAAAACTGCGCCGGACAGACACACAGACAGAGAAATAAAAGATTTCAGTAATATAGATTACGATTTTTCATAATTCAAATGATGACTTAAATAAATAAGAAACAGTACAAATAGAACAGTTCTTAAACATTTTTAAATCAGTTTTATATATTGTAACAGTTAAAATAAAACATAGTTATTATTATTAATTGTATATATAAATATGTAAGAAAGATAGATGCATAATATCGTATTTTATTTATCAAATCCTCTTTGTTATAAACAAGAAATGAAATCTCTGCATATGTGAAAATGGAAAAACGACACTGACTCCTGAAATAGGTTCGTAGAATCCTCCCTATCATGTGACGTAAGCGTTACTAAGCGCCTTCTCGTGATGCTCGGACAATACACACGTAAAGTGATTACAAACGATTAGCCTTAAAGAATTAAGGACTGGCAGAACACTGTGTTTATAATAAACATCAACCCGACTTCTCCAATACCACCTTTCTTTCTGAAGCTACTCATTATTTAGACAGATCAATTTATGAAGCCATTGCTGCCAGTGTATATAATCTCAATAGAGATAATGGAAGTTTTCTTAGTGACATATGAATTTCTGATCTCGACCTCTCAGAGAACGTACATTGAGCTCTGAAAGCGCTATTTAAAGTTTTTCCAGCCCCGACATCTCCATTCATTTCCCTGAAGATGAATTACACGTTCGTATTTAACATCCAAAAGCTCACACCCGAAAGCTTAGAGTAATGCACCACCCTCCCACGGTTGATCTCCTGAGAAGGTTTTTTCATTTGACGACGCCAGGAAAGCTTCATATCTGATTTTTTAATTTATATTATTTTTGTATCACCTTAGCCGTGCTGGCATGGCCGTGCGGTCTCGGCGGCGGTCTGCCGTGACGGCCAGTGCGCCAGTACCTGGGTTCGAATCCCGGCAGTGGCATGGTTGTTTCAATTTCCTTTCCTATGTTGTCCAGCCTCTTCTTCACTTTCTCTTTGGTGTGACGTCATTCCTTAATGGCGTCCTGGGGAAGACCACGGGAAACCACCCCAGTATCTTTCCCTTTAAATTCTAGGGAGTCTGCTAGGGGATCGCCATCTTGGGAACACTAGCGCTCCCTGGCACACGGAAGCTTCGGCTACGAAGCTCGCACTTTGGTGCGTACCGGCAATACCGGCGGTACCACCTTTTACATAAGTCCTTGTAGATTTACAGTGTGTAACTTTCCGCTGTTTTTTGTTTTTTACTAGAATTCTTGATTTAACTTCGTACCCATTGGTAAATAAATAAATAAGAAGCAATTTCAGTAATAAAAGAACACCCCTAACCAAACATATAAGCTTAAGTATATACGAAATTATATTATACATCTTTTCAATTCTAATTATGAATTAAATAATTGAATGTAAAAGAAAAATGTGCTTTGCAACTTACTATGAGAATATTAATAGCCATTCTCTGTAATGTTAAGAGTTAACTTCTTTTCTTCAGAGAGTTAATAACCTCCTCATCACTAAATATAAGGAGTCGAGATCGAAGAGAACAACTCATGAAAAGTTAATCATACTGAAATATTTATATCTTCTTCATGAATATTCAATGACGTCAAAGTCAACCGCAATCAAAGATTGTCAGTGAAGTCTATTACTATCAAAACAGTCCATTAATGTTTAATGGATTCTATAATAACGTAATAAAACATATAATGTTATTTTCTAGCAAGATAAGAAGGAATGAAAATCTGCTCCTCCCATTAGCTTCTGTTCTTTTATCATGTTTCGAAATTTATGTCATACGCAGCATAATAAATTCATTTTTTATATCGATTATTTTTACAGATAAAATAAAAAGACATAACAGAAGCATTCATTAAAATAAAAGGGAATCTTCATTATCTTTTTCTGAAGTTCATCTATATTTACGTAAATAAGACCTTCTTCGACAGAAGTTGTAGACGAGCTGTCTTATCGTTATTTATTTATTTATATACTTAATCTTCGTACTCGTATAATCCTTCGGGGGAACAACTTTACTACTTAGTCGTCGGAAGCACAGTGGTGTCTCAAAAAAACAATAAAAAACTAACTAATGAAAAATTAGTGTGGTAGCAGTGCGCCAGCAACAATGAATTTGTTAAGTATAAAAAATTCAATCTGAGCATTGAATTATTCAAATAAGAAACATGAGTGAGAAACAACTTGTGTCACTTGGTAAACAATTTGGTCCCACTCTTTTTTTTACTACTTATTGTTACAAGGACATCTTCGGAACAGCAGCCGAACCTACTAATAAATAGAACTTTTTTCCAAACGCCAGGCAATCAACTTGCAGTAATCCCCATGAATCAATCAAGACTAACAAGGGAATGGTTAGGTTTGTCAGCTCGCAACATCCCTTGAAATTTTTATCATTTATTTAGAATCTTAAGTAGTTGACGCATACCAAATTTTAGCTGCTTTTCTTTGCACTATAATTGGGTTACAAAAAATAAAGAAAAAAATATTAAAATTAAAAAATTGAAGAGAAATTTATGAAACGCTATTTGTAAACTATTGGCACATTATAAATATAATTAACCAATAAAAATAATGACACTAAAATCGAATTATAACTTAAAGAAATTAGCAAAAATAATGAAATATAAAATGTTTAAAAAAAATGGAAAATAATTTCGTAAGTTTAAAAACATTTCAAAATCGTGAAATTGTGGAAATAAAATGTTTCTAAACATTGAAGTCAAGCAAATGTCTAACTTACTACTACTATTAATGATGTAATTATTTGTTAAAATTCACAACACAAACTTCATCTAATCATTTATTAAAATAATAAATGAAATGATTGTAGATTTTAATATATAATATGAAGAGCAGTGATGTAAGGATATTAAAATATAATTATTATTTGAAAACTAAAATCAGCAAATGAAAAGTGTGGCTTAATTTGTATTTTAAAAGCAAGTAATTTGAAATTTGTAAAAAAATAAATTCATATTTTTGAAAATGTTTTTCCAATTCCAGTTAACATTATAAGTAGAATATGAAAAGTTAAAGAAGAATAAAACATACTGTAACGGTCTCATTATATAGTTTACTATTCTTCATCAATTGAATAGAAAATGTTTTAAATAAAAATGGAAAATATTTCATAAAATTTAGGAAACATTACTACATGTAATTGTAATAAGAATGTTAGGATATTAGTCCTATGAACAAGTATAACTCAATGGTTTTGTAACCCTAACTACCGGGTGATCAAGAAATAACAGGAAGTGTTCGGAACCCTGTAGCGTGTTATGTACTGGATGAAATAGAGCAAAATTTGGCCACCATACACATTAAAGTATGCGGTTTCGATTTGTCAAGAAAAAAAAATAGTACAAAACAACGTCGATAGGGGAAATTCCGGCACTGTGGTCGAAAAATACATCATGAAAATTGCATATATGGGTATTTTGTGAGACGATATTGAAGATAAAAGGGATATTGAGTGGTTGCGGGAATTCTAGTCATTCTGCAAGAAGTCGCCCGTCGATAGCGTTGTCACTACGTGATCGTAACTTATTAGTCAAGTTTTGTTTTATCAGCGGGATTAAAATGCCAATGCTGCTCTTCGTGAATACCGGCGGTTAAAACAGTTACGTAGAGGACCGATGACCATAACTAACTTAGGAAGAATGGTTGAAAGATTTAAAAGAACAGGAACTCTTGGTGTGCAACCAGGCCGAGGACGTAAACGATTCAAGCAGAAACAAGTTGAAGAAGTTCCAACTGCCTTTCAGGATCAGGCGATAGCTAATAAGCAGGTACCAGCAGTGCACGTTTAATATCACCACAAACAGATATCCCGTTGTCGACGGTGCAGAAGATCCTGAAATGTTATCCGTATAAGATAACACCCATTCAAGAATTGCTCCCAGGGGACAGAAATACCCGATTAGAGTTTGCTTTGAAATTTTTGGCTCGATTGGAAGGGGATGACAAGTGGCCGTGGTGGATATTATGGAGCGATGAAGCTCACTTCCATGTGCACGGTGATATAAACACACAACTACTGCCGTACTTGGGCTGATACAGATCCACACGTTGGTCAAGAGATCCCCTCACATTCGCTGAAAGTCACAGTTCAGTGTATTCACTGCTTCTTTTATCATCGGCCCCTACTTTTAGGAAGAAGTTGGTAGAAATGGACTAGTGACGTGTACTCTCAATTCCGACTGGTATGCCGCTATGCTCGAGAACTTTATGATACCTCAACTGCAACAAAGAAATTGTATCGATTCTACCATTTTCATGCAAGATGGTGCGCCACCGCATATCGGACGTCGGGTGAAGGATGTCCTGCATCAACATTTCACAGACGCTAGAGTAATTAGTCTCTCATTTCCCATGAATTGGCTTCCGAGGTCCCCTGATCTGAATCCTTGCGATTTCTGGTTGTGGGGCTCCCTGAAAAGCACTGTGTATCAAGGAAATTTTCCTGACATTCCTACCTTAAAAGATCAAATAACGTTACATGTCAGACGAATAAATGCCGATATGCTGCGAGTCGAAAGCCTCGTGTACCGCATGCAATTAGAAGAACATCTGACTGGTGGTCACCTTGAGTCAAATTTGTAGGTTGCTATAATAAACGTTTTTCATTGGTATATGGTGTGTTGTTATTTACTGTTTCCATTGGCAGTTATGAATTCTGTTTTCACACATAATCAGTTTGCGGCACCAGAATTTCCCCTATCGGCGTTGTTTGTTACTAATTTTTTTTTCTAATTTTCAAATTAGAAACTGCATACTTTAATGTGTATGGTCGCCAAAGTTTATTCTATTTGGTCCAGTACATAAAACGCTACAGGGCTCCGAACATCTGTTATTTCTTGATCATCCGGTACATTTGAAATTACAACAATAATCAAAAATAGTAGAAATAAAAACCTTTTGGGTTTAGATAATTATTGGATATTTTTGTAACAGATAAAAAAATATCCAATAATTCCAATTCAAATTGCCTTCTAATCTCCCATGGTTATTTCTCCCCAGATGTTCACCTTTGTTTTACGCCACTAGATATCATGTCAGAAAAATAAATCTAAAAACACAAATTCTTAAGACGAAAGTACCAACTCATTTCAGAAGAAAGTAAATTCAAGATAGATTTATTCAAGATTTGTGCAAAGTAATTATTGGATATTTTTGTAACAGATACAAACTTAGATATAAACAGATAGTTAAACTTATTTTTGTTTGAATCCACAACACAAACTTCTTCTAATCATTTATTATTTTAATCATTAATATTTTAATAAATGATTAGAAGAAGTTTGTGTTGTGGATTTTAACAAATAATTACATTAATAATAGTAGTAGTAAGTTAGACATTTGCTTGACTTCAATGTTTAGAAACATTTTAGTTCCACAATCTTACTATTTTGAAATTTTTTCTAAATTTACGAAATTATTTTCCATTTTTTTAAAAACATTTTCTATTCCTTTATTTTTGCTAATTTCTTTAAGTTATTATTCGATTTTGTTGTCATTATTTTTATTGGTAATTTTATTTGTAATACGCCAATAGTTTGCAGTTGGGGTTACGTAAATTTCTCTTGAATTCTGTAATTTAATTTTTTTATTTATTACATTTTCTATGTAAAATTACATTCTTTTAAAATACAAATGTAGCCACAATT
Source organism: Thereuonema tuberculata (assembly GCA_023159025.1). Lineage (NCBI taxonomy): Eukaryota > Metazoa > Arthropoda > Chilopoda > Scutigeromorpha > Scutigeridae > Thereuonema > Thereuonema tuberculata. Next base: position 78,066,058 of record JAFIDM010006943.1, read on the forward strand.
TTCAGGTATTGTTTTTGTTTTATAAACAGTAATTATGATAGTATCATTTTAAAATTACGTATTTTGCTGTACTGTGCCATCCTTTGTGTGACTTTGAGCGCGGGCACCAGCGAGAGATAGAGTGACGTCACATCACTATTTCTTGAAACTTTAACATTTTTTAAACCCTCTTTCTGGGCAAAAAAGCAGCTAAAATTTGGTATACGTCAACTAATCTGGTCCTGAAGAAATGATAAAAATTTCAAGGGATGTTTCGAGCTGACAAACCTAACCATTCCATTGTAAGCCATTCCTCCATCAACTCTGATATAAACCACAGAATCACCAACGAATATTCGACGACACGGTATTCACAAATGATGGCAAAACACAAGTAGCAATCAGATATTTGTAGTATTAATGAAAACCACACCTTCACCCCTTCGAGATTAAAAGTCTCTACATAGACATGGAGTCTTTCAATGACCCGTTGTAATCACAACCTTTCTCTTCTTTTTTTAAGGTCTTCACCTACACATACTTGAAACTTGATACCGAACCTTAGAACTGAAACTTTATGAATATCTTTTCAAAAGTTACGCAAATATTTCTGTCATTTTACAGTTTTCATTATTAAAACTCCATTATTTTCATTTTTGCAATTTTTGTTTTTATTTTGAAAAGTTAACGTCATCTGTATTTAAAAGATTGAAATAATAAATATTTCGTAAAATTAAACGACACTAACCCTAAATTACAATCTATGATTTCATATTTTATTTGCAGTTTTAATATACTTCATAATTTCTAATTTCCATTAAAATCTGAGCGGCGAAAAAATTAGGAAATATTTTCATTAATATTTAATATTTTCATTACTACTTACAATTGATCTTGAATTGTATTACCCATGATCTTGAAAATTCTCACTCGTTCTTCTAAAAACTTTCTTTGCTATGACTCGCAGAATAGCTCACATTACTTGCATATAAGCAGAATCATTAAAAATTAATCATCTTTTCTGTAACTGAAACATAAAAAAAATGATCCTTGATGACATAAACGTCAAGAATTGAAAAGTTATTAGTATTTTTGTGTGTTTTGAAACGAATTTCATTAATGATTAATGGATTCCATTCAGGCAAGTGAAGTGATCTAATATATTTTTTTATTCTTTTTTTTTACAGCAAGACAGAATGAAAATAAAATCATCCCTGTACATTACATCTATTCTTTGTAAATAATGCTACAAAGTAATTATGAGGTCCTAATTCAGTATTTTTTTAAATAAAATAAGAATGTCTCTGAAAGTTCAAAAGTCGATTATAAAACAAAATATAAAGAATCCATTAATTTTGTGAATATAAGTTCTTTAAGGATTTATTCGGGTTTTTTTGTGCATAAAAGGTCATTTACTCAGAGTTGCATCCAGTGCATTGATTGAAATAATAAATAATATAAGTAAGTAGTGAGAGTAGAAATTTAATGATACACTCTTAAAAGTGATGTTCTGTTCCGCAATTAAAATCTATATAAATCTATATAATCTAAGTTCTGATATAAATTATACAATCTACGGTAGCTTAAAAAAAATTAGTAAGAAAAGACCGGAATATCTAAAATTTCCGGGATTGCTTGGTCAGAATTTAGAAGGATTTTTTTTTTTAAATGTTAAATTTCGATTTTAAGCTTGTTCAATAGTTATCGAGTGGAAAAATGAAACGAGATAAACAAACCTACTTGTGAGCTCACAGATGATGATGCCAAACCTCTTTCTTCTGCTTTTATTCCTTATTTTGGCAAAGCTTCGAGAATTCTAGGCCGCATTCTCGCAAAATAACAACATTAGAACAGTTTTCCTTCCTCTCACCGAAATCAGAAATCTTCTTCCCAGTTAGAGACAATTTTTAAAACCCAGGTGTTTATACTGTTTATTTTGCTCATGGGTTAGTCTTGACATTAGCCAAACAGGTCGCACTATTGAAATTCAATGTAAAGATTATTGTTCGACCATCACGAGATGACAATTAGCCAAGCCTCTTCAAACAAAAGATAAATTTTTGGAAAAAAATAAGATTTGGAAAAAATTTCAAATACTTACTATTAAAGAAAAAGTTGTTGATAAAATAATTCTCAAAAATAAAGAATTACCTACAAACACACAAATGTTCAGTTAAAAATTTTTGTATTTAAAATCTTAATAAAAAATAATAAAATATATACAATATGAATAAAATTTTAAAAAAGTCCTTGGACGTTTCAAAGGCACATGGCCTCCATCATCAGCAAAGAAGTTGTACTGTAGTTTTTGATAGCTGAACCAACATATCAACAAGTACTAAAGTGTCGGAGCACAATCGTAGGTATCGACTCAAACGGTTTGTGGATATTCAGTTTACTATAGAATCTGAAATCAGAGTGAAGCAAGAAATCTTCCTTTCGAATGCCAACAACAAGAACCTTCTTATCAAGCTACTGATGAAAAAACTGGAGGAAAATGACATTAACACCCTTCAAGCAGAGGATGACGCAGATGTGAGCATTATATCTGCAACCATTAAAAAACCAGTAAACTCTTCAGTGGCTCTGATAGGCGAAGATGTGGACTTAACAGTCCTGTTGCTGGGGAAAACCCCTCCCGATCGTGACATAATTCTGGTGAAACCTGGCTGAGGAAAGGTATGCACAGCAACATACTCTTCTCAAGTGCTGCAGCAGCTCGGGCTGCAGCACATTCTCTTTCTGCATAGTTTCACAGGCTGTGAGGCCACCTCCGCAGTCTTCAAAAAGAGCAAAATCAATTTTGTTAAATTATACCAGAAGGACAAATTAATGAAGGAAGCAGCTGAGGTGTTTTCCAACCCTTTGTCGACACTATCCGAGATCGAAAGAGCTGGAAATAATTGCATACTCAGATGGTATGCCGCTCCATCTAAGGAGTCGTCATTAGATGCGTATAGCTACCGAGAATTTTAAAATCAGCTTCTTCGATCAATCTGGACATTTCTACAAACTGAAGGGGCCACGAAGTACCACTCCTATAGCGTGTAGTACCAAATACAAAAGAGAATAGGAACGGTACTGGCCCCACATGTGTCGGGTGAAGGAATGCCTGGCTGGGAGAAGAAAAATGGGGAGCTGGTGCCTAGGTTCTGCGACAAAAATGCTGCACCCGACGAAATTTTAAACTCATATTTTGTCGATGTAAAAAGGAATGGGACTCTGGAAGATGCAGTTGTAGAAGGGCATCGTTGAATTTTTCTGCAGCATGCCACAACTGCCAGGGCAACTGCCATAACGGATTCCCCATCAACGAGGAGGGGGAAGAATTCGATCCAGTTGCACTTACCTTACAGGAATCATTTTCCTCTTCTGGTGATGTTTAGTGAGTCTCCATGGATAACTACCCCTTTCCAACATTGATGGTCGTTTTATTTCACAGATGTTTTTCGTATTGTTTTACCTTTTGCATACTGTTTATATTTTTTGTGTAATTAGACGTAGTTCAAACCATATGTTATGTTGTTTTATAGAAATACCTACCTTTTCCCACTATTTGGAGTATTTAGCTACTAATTATTATATCAAATGCAACAACTTACAGCAATAAATAGATAAAACATGCCAAATGGATGCAATAAAAGGTAATTATTGATTTCCAGCATTACACCAATCACATTACAACACAACATCTTCACATCCATAATATCAGCTATTACTGTGCATCTAGAATGTGCAATTAAGCAGCAACTGTAATCATTTTCACTTGATTTAGTTGTAGTTTGTAGCATGTTAGCAGATTTGAGGTGTTAAAGACCAGAGTATGACGAACCATGTGATCAGAAACATCGTTTTCCGGAAATAAGTGATTTTCAGAAGCTGATATTTCGAGAACAGTTGAAGATAGAAAATTTTTGTCCGAAAAAAAAATGTCAGAAATTTTGTCAGCTTGCAAACAGGTCAGAGCACTTTTTTCTCCAGAACCTATAGTTTTCGAGTTTTAAGGGAAAAACCAAAAAATCGCAAAATTTACAGCCTTCCGGACGTCCCCATCCCTTCGGGTCACCTCTGAGGGTCCTGTACTTTTGGGATGTCTACCTCCCATGAACCCCAAACCTATCCCTGAAGTCAAAAATTCTGCCCCCATCCATGCGCTCTATAATTATTCGTTGACTGGACTAGTACTACTAAAAGACATGGATGTCATGTGTCTAATCAATAAAATAGAGGAAGCACATGAATGTCCATGGAGTGAGTGAAGAAATAGGGAAGGTGGTGTCGCAGCCTATTTTTTTATTTTTACTAAATTTTTACTTTTTACTTTTTTACTTTTAATTAAATTCATCATAGTGCAAGGTAGCCGTAGTATCATTTTTCTCCTCTTATTTCACAGAAAAAATATATTTCATAGAAGACATCAGTGTCGCTTTAAGTATTTAGGGGTATGAAGCAAAATACATGAACATATCAAATAAATTTAATTAGTTAAAAATAAAAGGGGAAATCTCAGGTACTAAATCTCACCAAGGGAGAGGGAGAATCTATATTTTTTAAAAAACACCTCACTTATTTCGTGGACACCTTCAAATCGGTTATCTTTTCCCAAAATATTTTTTGAGAAAGAAATCATGTATTTCTTTTTCTTTTTCTTTTTATTTGTCAACTTGAAAAAGATAACCGTTACGTTAACGAAATATTGTGAAGAAAAATTGTGAAAGAATTTGGTGAATAAAGAAGATATTGAAAAAACTTCATCTACACTTCATTTTATTATCGAATTTTCGGAAGAATTTTCTATCTTCCTTCTTCAAGATTACAATGTATAGTCAGGTGATATCAAATTACAAAAAAATTCCTTAGCATAGTTGTTAACAAAACTTAGCATTTTATCCTTAAAATGCTACTAACATATTATTATATTTACAATTGTTACAAATTCAACAATTCTTAATTTTAATACAATTGTTTTATTTTACTAACAATCATTATAATAATCATAATTTTTTAAATTCATCGATTATTACACTTTTTTTGTTCTTGTTCATATGAATTTTTACCATTTCCCTAGCTAAATTTACGAAAATACTCTCAACTTCCAAACCTTTGCTTCTATTGTAATTTAAGTTTCTTGAGTTTCTGATTATTATGCTTTCCAGTATTTTTCTTGTTTTTGTATCTTTTTCTAACATAATTATTTTTACTTCCTCCCTGATCCAATGTCCATTTTTCCTACAATGATATGCTACGTCAGATTTTTCTTTCTGGTCATTTTTAATACAATTAATATGTTCAAGTACCCTCTCCCGTGTTGTTCTTTTACTTTCCCCAATATAAATTTTCCCACAATTTTGGCATTCCAATTCATAGATTAATCCCATGTTAGCTTCATTCTCATTTTTATTAATTTTTTGACATAAAATATTTCTCAATTTGTTGTTGTATTCAAAACCTATCTTGATGTCAAATTTTTTACAAATTTTCTTCAAATACCAACTGCTATTATTTAGATAAGGTACTATAATTGTTTCTTTACTTTTATTTTTATCCATTTCTTTAATCATAAATTTATCATAATTACTTATTGCTTTATTTATAAAACTAGTGCTATAATCATTTTTCATGAAAATCGTCTTCATGTTTTCAATTCCTTTCTTAAAATCAGAGTCACAACTTGAATTTTGATCCAATCTATGGATGTAGTTATCAACAATATTCTTCTTGATCATAAAACTATGCCCTGATTTAAAATTTAGAATGTGGTCACTTTGAAAGTCTTTTTTGTAATGTCTTAGGTACAAATTGTAATTATTCTTTTTTATCAAACAAACATCCAAATAATTCAATTTTCCTTCCTCTTCTTTTTCCATTTTAAATTTTATGTCTTGATTCTTACTATTAATGATGTTAAAAAAGTTTTGAAATTGTCTCGGGGTCCCAAACCATATAATCAAAATATCATCTGCATAGCGGTAATACTCAAAATTAAATTTAGATTCCTTAATTACATCATTTTCAAAGAAATTCATAAAAATGTTACATAGTGTCCCTGATAAAGGTGACCCCATAGGGAATCCTTTAATCTGTTTAAACATTTTATTTTTGTGTTTAAAAAAGGTATTGTCCGAAATGAATCTCACCCAATCCATCAATTCTATATTATTCAAATTTAGTTTCATTAACTCCTCATTGTGATTATACGCTAATTTTTCTACAATTTGCAGTGTTTCTGTAACTGGTATATTTGAATACATATTTTCTACATCCAGTGAATATAAATAAAAATTTTTCTTATTCATAAAATACAAATGTTGTAACTTAGTTTCTAAGTCTTTTGTATTCTTTACGATTATTTCTTCTCTGGGTAAATGAAAATTCTTTACTATTCTATTAAAAAATCTTGCTACATTTTGGACTGGGCTCCCATAAGCATTAATTATTGGTCTAATTGGATTATTAATTTTATGAATTTTAACTCTTCCATCCAATGTAGGAGTTCTACACGCTTCCTTTAAAATTTCATCCTTTTGCCAAAAATTTATCGCCCCCATCTCTTGTAAGTCTTTCAATTTTGCCTTGACTTTGTTGTATAAACTCACAGTTGGATTTTCTTCTATGTTAACATAATGTCCATCTTCTACTAATTCATCTAGCTTCTTAATATATTCTTGCTTGTTCATAATTATTAATTTGTTTCCTTTATCAGATTTAGCTATGTGTAAACTTTTATCTTTGCCAATCCTTCTTAATATGTTCAATTCTTCTTCATTTAAATTTAAATTTACTTCTTTAAAATTATTTTTAAAATTCTCAATTTCTTTTAGAAAATCATCCTTCTTACCTTGTTCCATTTTCTCAGCTGCTATTTGCAATTTAGCTATAGTCTTCAGGTCCAAATTTTCTTTTTTATCATAAACAAAGTCCAGGCCTTTATTTAAGAGTTCTAATTCTTTCTTGTTAAACTTTCTGTTACTCATGTTAATCACATAATTTTTATTATCCTCAAATTTCTTGTTCTTAATCTTCTTTATTTTCGTATCTTTAGCCTTTTCTTTTATTTTCTTATAATGTTTATGATTCCAATCCATAACCAGTTCATAATCCTTATATTCTAATCTTTTCCTAATCTTTTTATTTATATATAAATGCTAAGGATAAAATGCTAAGTTTTGTTAACAACTATGCTAAGGAATTTTTTTGTAATTTGATATCACCTGACTATACATTGTAATCTTGAAGAAGGAAGATAGAAAATTCTTCCGAAAATTCGATAATAAAATGAAGTGTAGATGAAGTTTTTTCCATATGTTACGATGTGATTTAAAGAGGAAGTATGGATTTAGAACGAATAAAGAAGATTATTAGTTTTAGGAAATTATAAATTTTATTATTTATTTATTTTTATATTGTTCTAGATGTCCGGTCAGACCAAACTAGAGGGGTGCCGAAGACCTTAACAATACCATTCTCACACAAAAAGTAAAGGTGGTAGCACTGTCTCTAACAGAAGAAATAAAAATGTCCGAAACGTCATTGAAAATCAAGCACCTGGAGTACAATCCAGGTGTTTGTGGAAACCATAAAGAGTGTTCAATAGGCTGTATGGTTACCCCGAAAAGCTACGCAAGCAATGCAACCTGCTGGCATACTGCACACCAGAGTATCAAGCAAATATTGGGGGATTCCAATCTACCTCTTCAACCAATGCTGTCCTCAGCTTGGGTACGTTTGTCGTGGTGCAATGCATCCAGAAACACGTCTTCCCAGAGCGTTCGATAGGATTCATGTCCTGGGAACATACAGTTCACTTCAAACGATGGATGTTCTCATGTTGGAAGTACTCATTCCCCAGACGAACTGAAATAGATGGGCGTTGTCGTGCATGAACAGAAACTCTGAACCAGCAGCACCCCTGAAAACTCGCAGACATTGGTGAAGGAAATAGTCCTGGTCTAGCTGTGCAGTTACGGATCATCCATCGAAGATGTACAGTGGTACGGGAGCCCAGCATAAGTCCTGTTTACATCATCACCCGTACTGGTCATGTTGAACGATATTGGTAAGATTGGCCCTGGTTCCTTGCTCCCTCCAGACGCGTATCCGTCCTGAATCACAATCTTGAACTCTACCAGGACTCGTCAGAAAGCATGACGTGCCTCCATTGTGCCTGTGTGCAAGATGCCTAATGAGTGCACCGCAACAAGTGTCCCCGCCGTTGAGCTTGACTCAAGGGGAGGCACCACATGGGGCTTCTGGCATACAGAACAACTGTATGGAGTCGCCTGTCCACTGTTTGTTTGGATACAGTGGTCTGTGTTGCTGCTGCGAGCTCCCTGGCTAGGTGGAGTGCAGTGCTTCGGGGTGGCGTCTGGTCGTTAGCGACAGATAGCGGTCTTTCGGGGTATGGTGACATGTGGACGTTCTCTGCTGTTGCGTCGGGCAATATTTCCATTCTGCGGGAAAAACCTCTCCGTAAGCGAGATAACACTGATTGATACGTTCAGTGCACAAGACACTTCGACTTCCGACTGGTCTGCCTCAAAACGTCGTATCACTCTGCCTCACGTTTGCAAAATGCAAGTGAACACAATGGGCCATGGCTAACAATTGACATACAGTACTGTACAATCAGTGACCGCAACTGTCATACAAATCGGTCACACTATTCGGGTCACGACCCGCACTGACACACAAGACACTTGGCATTCTTGAACTTCATTTATATAAACACAACAGGCGCTACTATTTTTTTTTAGGGATGTGTATTGGTAAGACCTTTTGAACCAGCCAACCAAGATTGGTCCAGACTGGACAACCAGAACAGTTCATTCTGCAAGAACTCTTCATTAAAGGACATCAGTGTATTTGGTAGAAGATCGTGATTCCTCCGCCAATGTTTTTTTATTTTTAATAATTCCTTGGTACGGCAAGACCGTTATAACCACCTCTCTGCTGTGTTTTGTAAATATATACTACTATATTTGCAATTTAAATATATACGCTGTTATCATGTATAATAATTAGAAGAATATCGACTGCCTAATTTTAAACAAAAAAGTGGAAATAGAGAAACTTGAAAAGAGAGAAAGAAAAAGTTTAAGGAAGATACTCGGACCGGAAGAAAGAGAGGATTTTAAATGGAGGAAGAAGAAAAATGTGGATTTATACAAACGGGTGGAAAAGATTACAGACAGGATACATAAGAGAAGACTGATATTTTATGGTCACCTTGTAAGAATGAGCGAATCTAGATTGACAAAGAAGATCTTCAACTATATCATCATCTTAAAGTAGACGACTAAATGGGTTGAGGAGACTAGAAGAGACGTGGAACAAGTTGGGATTAATCCAGAAGAGATCTGGACTAGGAAAATGTTTAGAATGAGGGTTAATGGATTGAAGGGGTTCCAGGGTAAACAAACTATGAGGACCAAGGTAATATAGTCAGATGATAGAAGACGGAAGCAGAGTGAGAGAATGAAGAAATACTGGGAGGAGAGGAAAATCTATTCATCTAGTCAAGTGTTTCCCGCGGTCAATAGTAAGACAAACTCGAAAGAAGAAGAAGAATTACAACGATATCTTGTACAGAGTTATGTCTATGTAAACTGTCTTTTGTGTATATTACAGAGAATTTTGTCTTGTAATGAAAGATGTGATGATTGCCTTCTCATACGTTACGTGATATTTTAATGTGTTGTGTTCCTATAAATGTCTTGAGCCGGGTCTGGCAGTCCTTGTTTCAGGGAACGGCTAAATTACAAAAACAACAAAGTTCATTATCACAGTTCATATATCACGTTCTACATCCTATTAATGAGTCCTGGGATTGATGCAATGGTAATTTTCTATATTTGTTTTTGTTAAAAAATCAGTATCATCATCTCAGTTGGCGCAGCTTAGCCACTGCTGCTTTTGCGCCATTAAAACAACAGCAAACAAACAAACAAACAAACAATCATCTCAGTTTATGTGAACTAGTACCTGAGTTGGTTATAAAGCCTTTATTATGTTTGTCCTGATGACGAGAGTAACGAGAGTAATCTTAACTTAATTTTATGAATAACTTTATTTCATAGATTAACATTAGACATAAGATTCAAGTTATTACAAGTCTAAAAAGATCAAGAATATAAAACAAATAACCTTAAGATAGCTAGTCTAAAACTCATGTCGAAAAATATCTATTTTTAAAAATACAGAAGTATTTCAGAAAATGCCCAATGAAATTTCTTTACAATTATTAATGAATGGCTCTGAAATGTCGGTTTATTTGATCCGCAAAAATATTCGATATAAAAAATAGGCTTATTATCTTGCGCATGACATTAATTTCGTTATATGATGAGAAGAGGGAAGCTAATTTCGTTCTAAAGATCTTGCTATAAAAAAGATATTAATATAAAAGTATCATTGTGGAATCCATTAAACATTAATGAACTCTTTTGATAGCAATGAAATAGACTCACAATGTTTATTGCTGCTGATTTTGATGTCTTTGAATATTTCTATTGAAGATATTATTATTTCAGGATGATTAACTTTTTATGAGTTTCATTTCCTCAAATTGGACTTTTTTATATTTAGTTATGGGCGGGTTTCTCAATATTATAGAAAATACCAACTAATTAACATAGTAAGTTGCAGACAATTTGTTTTTAGCTTCCATTCTATCACACTTACTTTAAAATCCAAATTGTAGTTTTATAATATAATTTATGACATTTATGTTTTGGTAGAAGCGCTCTCCTACCAAACTGCTTCTTGTTTATCTACCGTACTAAGAGTATGAAGTTCATTAAAATTTTTTTTTACAAAAAAAAAAAAGTAAAACTTTTCCATAAGGAGATATATAAATATGAGTATGAAAAATGCACACAAATTTTAAAAAATTCTAAAATTTTTTTAACAATACATGAATTTCCTTAGAATTTTTGTGTCGGTATTTTTCATACTCATGGATATACTGTATGGCAAAAAGGACACGGATACCCTTCCGACGAAGTGGATCGGGCAGATCAGGGGTTTTGATGCGGCATCGGACGCAATAAAAGCGTTGGTTGGAGCTTGGGCGATCATAATTCTACGTTCCGGATAAAATGAGTAAGTCAGGCGATCTCAGTGACTTCGAACTTGGTGTGATAATTGGATGCCACTACTGTAGGAAGTTGATTCGTGAAATTAAGGATATGCTGCACGTGCCAAAATTCCCTGCACGAAATGGTAAACCGAGAAAACAGATTGACTATAGCTCTGGAACCCTGAAGAGAGTAGGGAAGCAAAATCGCAAGTCTCCATTGGTATTGATCACGACGGAGTACCAATATGTTATGTGCGTTGTCGCTAGCAGCATCACTGTTCGCCGAGAGATAAACTATTTGGATTTCCACGGCCGTGTGTCCGCTCAGAAACCAACATCTCCGCCGTCAATGCGAAGCTTCGGTTGCAATGGTGCAGAGCTCACAGCCATTGGACTGAGGAAGAGTGGGATAATGTTCTGTGGAGTGATGAATCTCATTTCACGATCTGGCACTCCGATGGACGCATGTAATCCGACTGCATTGTGGCAACTGTTAAGTTCGGGGGTGGCAGCGTAATGGTGTGGGGGTGTTTTTCGTCGTTTTGCCTGGGTCCCTCAATTCCTGTGACGGGCAACATGAACTCTGCGATGTATCGGGCCATTCTGTCGAACGCTCCCCTCTCAATTTAATGGCAACAGTTTGGGGAATTCCGTTTCTCTTCCAGCAGGATAACTGTCCGTGCACACATCGAAGCTTGTGCGGTGATTGTTTGACGACATGGGTGTTCCACAAGATGACTGGCCGTCTGAGAGCCCCGATCTCAACCTCAATGAATGTGCCTCAGGAGTCTCGGCGTTCTGACTACGGGGTGTTCGGATACTTTGGCCATATAATATATCTTTCTTGATACTTAAGCGTATGTAAGGCGTAGAATTACTATGATTTAAACTAAAATTACCTTCTTCATTTTGAAATCTATAAAAATTACTGGAGACACACAATGCGTAATTAAAAAAGACTTTATGTTAAAAATCTTAGTTAAGAAAATAAATAAAAATTAAAATATTTAAAAACAATTTCCTGTAGAGTTTCAGGGAATCATAGCTCCCCTTCATCAGCAAGATGGATACTCAAGGGAATGCTGGGTTATATAGTTGAGGATTTAATTAATTTTGAGTTCAGTCATTGGTGTATATCACTTGTGCGCTGCACTCTAATGATGACGTTGTCTATGTAGATATTGTGGCTTAGTCGAATTTTATTTTGTAGGGATTTTTTTTTCTCCGAATGATTGGGGACATATAAGTTCCTTTATTGATGAATAATCCATCAGGAATCGTCTAAGTTTCTTGTTAGGTTATAAGGGTTGTTTCCTGTGGAGATTTTTCAGTTTCATGTTTTGTTTGTAGTTGTAGCTTTTTTTGCAGAGTAATGTTAGTACAATATTTCTTTATATTAGTGTTTGACAATTTCGTGTTATATGAACTTGACAAATAAATAAATATTGATTCTTACTCCTTCCTTTTTGTTGGGTCTTTTTCATGTTTTATAATGAGTGCGTTTTCAATGTCAGGATAGTGATCATATTTGCACATATGCTTTGATATCATAGATGAGACGGTATTTTGGGTTCTAGAACCATATTGATGGTTATATAGTCGTTTTTGTAGAGAATTTTCAGTTTCGCCTATGTAAAAACAGTCTTTGTTTCTGCAATTCACTTTATAAATTATACCTTCACTAACTTGCTTCAGGGGGTCTTTTTTATTACATTCAAATTTCAATTTATTTTCTAATTTATATATTGGATATATGTGGGTATCTTTCGAAAATTGTTTCAGTTGAGGTTCTCATTGGATCAACGGGAATTTTACAAAACATTGGTCTTGAGTTTTTTTATTTTTGGTTTTTGGATTATATATGTTGTAAAATATTTTTTTTATACAATCATTGATGTATGTACTTGGATAATCATTTCTGATCAGTAATTTTTTTATATAGCAGATCTCATTATTTAGTTTGGTCTTATTAGATGAATAAGTAAACGCTCTATCGCGAAGCATTTTTATTATATTGTATTTATAACTATAAGTTAAAGTTAAAGTTGCGATCAGGCCCAGAGGACCGCGCAATGCAACTGGAGGGTAGGCTCCAGTGTTCAGAACCTACGGGACAAAGTTGAGGACGGGGGGTCGGCCCGTCGCTCGCCCGCCTTTAACTCCCGGGAAAGAAACCCGGTACCCATTCTATAGAGGGCTGGGTAGACCCTAGGGCCCGTTTGGAGGAGAAAGAAGCGTGGAAAAATTCCCGTCCTCCGCCAAGGCCGGGAATCGAACTCGACACCTCCAACCCGCAGCCAAGCGCCCTTACCTACTCTTCTACCGGGCCCACATTTATAATTATGTGAAGTTTAATATTCTTCCTGAATAAGTCAGCTTTGGATAACATGAAGTCAGTAGGTTATTATTTTCTTTTTGAATGAGAATATCTAAATATGGGAGTTGGTTATTTGTTTCATGTTCAATTGTGAATTTCAATTCATTAGTTAGTTGGTTACAGGAATTTTTTATATCAACGGGGTCGTGGTTATCTGTAATAAACAAACAATCATCGACATATCTTTTATAATATAAGCTGTTTTTAATATAGATCGTGCCTAGGTGTTGAATATACTGTATAGTTAAATCTGCTTAACATCCTGAGGCAGCGAGACCCATGAAACATCCCTGGATCTGTTTATACACATTATTATGATGTACAAAAAATTGATTGTCAAAGATTATTTTAATCAAGTCTATTATAAGATCTTTGTTTTTGTGGGAAGGTAAAGGGTTATTATGAACCCAATTGCATTTTTGGTGTATGGATTGAGAGCTTGAAAAATAAATTTGGAGCATTTTCAATAGGAGAGTTCATGCAGTTTATAATAGGTCTCGCTTTGTATAAGTTATTGTCGAGTCTAGGTTTGTGAATTTTTGGAAGTATTGTTAATTTAGGAAGATGAGCATCATCTGTGATGAACTCTTTTAGGTTATCTTTTATTAGTTTATATTTTTTTGAGAGTGATTTTATGTTTTTTATTGATTTGTTAAATTATTTCATTTTCTTGATAAGTTTGATCTAATTTTTGATATATCTTATCATTTTCTTTTAAGTGATATTGGACGAAGTTGTGATAATCATCTCTGTGGAAGACGATAGTCTTCAATTTGACTGCAAAATTCGACTAAGCCACAATATCTGTATAGACAACGTCATCATTAGAGTGCAACGCACAAGTAATATAAATCAATGACTGAACTCCAAATTAATTAAATCCCCACCTATATAACCCAGCATTCCCTTGAGTAACCATCTTGCTGATGATGGGGAGCTATGATTCCCTTAAACTGTACAGGAAATTGTTTTTAAATATTTTAATTTTTATTTATTTTCTTAACGAAGATTTTTAATATAAAGTCTTTTTTAATCACGCATTGTGTGTCTTCAGTAATTTTTATAAACTTCTTAAAAAATCCACACCCGGTTATAAGTTTTTTATCATTTTGAAATCGAAATGAGCAAAACTCCAGAAAAACAATCATTAGCACTACGCTAAGCAGAGTAATGTTAAGTTCATAAGGAAGTCTTTTTTTTGGCCCGAATGGAATGACGCCGAATTTAATGTAAAAAAATGGGAAACACTGATACCATAGGACAGAAAGAACAAAGAAAAGAAAGAAGACTTTCCCTTTTGAGTTTTTCTTTGTAAGAAGATCCAGATGGTCTAATTATTCTTCCTAGTTCTTTGAAAGTGGCGAAATGGAAAAGAATCGGTTAACTGTTTTCAGAAGAAGAAAAGGAGCCTGCAGTTTTACCAGAAAACGATGGAGATTTTGAATTTATTAAAGTTAACTTCATTTAAACTTTGGATTTTTTAAAATGAGAAATGGAATAATTATATTTTTTTTGAAACGCATCAGTATATAATAGAGAATTATTTCTTAATATTTACTAAATATTTACTAATATTTAGTATTAATAACTTCATTGTTTGCTAACGTATCAATGTTGATCAACGAATAGGTATGAAAATTAGACAACTCTTCATTATTTGCTGTTATATTATTGCTATAATGTTAAAGAATAAGCCGTGCTGGCGTGGACAAGCTATCTAGACGGCGGTCTGCCGTGTGGCAAGTATGCCGGTACCCGGGTTCGAATCCCGGCAGTGGCATGGATGTTTCTTTCCCCTTCTGTTTCTCCTTCTGTCCGTTTCTGCGGCTACAGCTGATGCTGCCTCCTATGGCATACCATGGAAATATTTATAAATTTCCAAATATTTAACAAATATTTATCATAAGTTAAAAATCAATCATATGATAGGCTTGAAATGACATAACCGCATTCTACTGGACGTCACATGTGGCATATTTGAAATCTGTGTTGTCATGGGTGGTTGTTTGCCCGACTTGAGTTGGCAGTTGGATGGTATTCGCGTAGCTTTAGACAAGCATGAGACAGACACAATAAGCAGATATTAATTGGAAAATAAACAGGAAATTATTTTTGATCAGATTCAAATCAGATACAATCGATGTGAAGTTCAGAGAATATGGCGTGCAAAAGGCAGATACTCTGTTCACGGACAAGGTAAAGGGTACGACTGCACCACCGGAGTTACCTTTCCGGAAAGCTTGTGCCAGGAGGACTTCACTGGTCCAGTTTGCCGGGCAGACAGTCAGCAGGAGAGGAGGTAGTGGGGTGGGAGAGCCAAAAAAATCTTCAAATCTGGCAACCAGTGTGCCCCTTTGGATTCAGATAGTACATGGGTAGACGAGTCTAAAAAGCCCGGGACACAAATTTTCCTGGCCCTCTAGCGGATTTGGCAGCTCATTAACCGGAAGTAAAGTGTTTAGCAATAACTCGGAAAGTGTATACACGATTCTGATTAAACTAAGCCTCCTACAGCAAAATATACATAAGTATGACCCCCCCCCCAAATGTGGGTGCAACTGGTAAAGTTGCAAGTGACCCACCTTTGCCAACAGTCAATCCACGGTACATTTATCCTGCCTTCACCCCTAGGAAAGTTTTATATCCTTGGCTAAACTCTTTCCTGGAGAGATTGCATATTCAAGACATACAAAGAATAGAGCAAGTGTCTAGAGTATCGTTTGCTGCTTTTCATGCCAAAAATGAACCTGTATGTCGCATCTGAAGCACGGGATGGGAACATTGATGATTTCTTTTCCCATGAAAAATCAAATGTATCCATCATCTATTTCAGATGATGGCAAACTCCGAAAACCAACCAACTAGTCGGATATTATAGACTGCATTCAAACAAAATATGACATTAGCTTTAATCACAGCCAACCAAATGTAACAGCTAAAATATTTGATAAAGCAGCCGTAATCCATATGCTGAATCCTGGTATTGCCAAAACATTTTCAGGATACTACGAAAATGTTTTCAAACCATACTTCAATAATCAAATGAAGAATACTTCACGACTAGATATTGTATTCGACAGATATACTAGTAAGAGTTTGAAGGCAGATACCCGAGAATCAAGAGGAAGTGGCGTAACTACTAAAGTCGCAGACTCTACTGCAATTCCAAAGCAATTTAAGCAATTCCTGTGTGTTAACGGAAACAAGACACTTGCTAGCTAAGAAAATGGTGGGAAATGAGTATCCAGGAAAACATGTTGTCTGTACTTATGATGACCGCGTCATCACGTCAACAACTATGGATTTAGCTAGCATTTCTCCCTCTTCACACGAAGAAGCTGATGGCCGCCTACTTCTCCCATGTTAAGCATGCAGTAGAAAGTGGACATACGATATTCATATCTTAACCCTTTAATGCCCATAGCCAAACTAATAAAAATCTAGTGATGAAAATTGATACACAGAACAAAAATAGTGTAAAAAACATGAAAAAAAAATATTTTCGAAAAAAAAGTAATTTGAACATATGTATTGGAATGTCCAATATATTGGACATTGGTCATTTACGGAATCAAATCATGAATTTTTATGAAAGTCACTAAAGCAATTTTTTGTATTAGTTCCAATACACAAATGAACTTTGTACTTCATACAAAGAAATTTCATCTTTCTTTTGCAACCCTGAGATTTACAGCGCTGTCCTTGGACAATAGTGTCTCTACTTGGCAAGTGATTTTCACAATCAAATGTAGAACAGACTCTGCATGCTCTGTTAGATTCCCGCTTTATCCCGAAAGCGGAAGCCTGCACCACTGTGGTATCCCACACTAAGCCGACGGTATCCGAAGACGCCATGTCTCTACGCCTGTCATCCCCGTCTGTTATACAACCGCCCAGGTCTACCCAGCCGTATATCAACGCACTGTAGCCGGTTAGGCCTACACACTGTGTTATGCCATGCCTAAAAAGTTATGCAGACCACAAATTATTCAGTAATTTTAACAAATAAAATTTGAAACAGAGATTGCTTTTTCTTAACAAACTATACCGTTATGGACCAATGTCCAATATATTGGACATTTCGCTAATGATCTGTAATATGGCTGTGAAATACATTCAAGCTCTAAAATTTTTCATTATATTATAACTTTAGATATTCTATTTCATATATAACATGTATTTGTTATTTTAAATTTTGTCTAAGATTGCAAATTTACTTTAAAAAAGAAGATACTCATGTGGTTCTGATTTTGTAGGGAGACGCCATTGTTTAAAGTGATCTCATACAATCTCGCTAAGAATGCAACACCTTGCAGTACATGATGTCATAACAGCGATTTAAATTGTCAACATTGATCCTTTAGTCATTTCTCTAGGTGCAGTAGTTACCGAAAAATTTTTTTTTTAAAAATGTCCAATATATTGGACATTGGGCTGTAAAGGGTTAATATGAACTGTGGACTCGGATATAGTGGTTATTTCA
This sequence comes from Thereuonema tuberculata, assembly GCA_023159025.1. Lineage (NCBI taxonomy): Eukaryota > Metazoa > Arthropoda > Chilopoda > Scutigeromorpha > Scutigeridae > Thereuonema > Thereuonema tuberculata. The sequence continues at coordinate 78,083,974 of JAFIDM010006943.1, forward strand.
ATATCACTATTCTCACAAATAAAAATATTGCAGAACTATGGATTGAGTATGGTTGTGGGAAATACAGGAAATTCATTCCAATTCATGAGATTTGTGCAAAACTCTCAGCGGGAATTTGCAGAAATTTGTTGGCCTTTCATGCGGTAACTAGTTGCGATACAGTTTCGACATTTTGTGGCATTGGCAATAAGACAGCTTGGAAGGTCTGGATGTCATTTCGTGAAATTGATTGTGTGTGGCATCAGCTCTGTATAGGCAAGCCTGATATTGATGATGAATGTCATATGTTGCAGCGATTTGTTATTGTAATTTATGATCAAGCAACAGATCTTCAGAGCATCATTGACTGCAGACGTGTGTTATTTACAAGAAAGAATCGAGCAATCGAAAATATATCTCCAACAGCACATACTTTAATACAACACATCAAACGAGCTACTCCCCAAGGAAGAATTTGGAACAACAGCCTCGATGCAAAATACACAATACCTTCGCCAAGCAACTGGGGATGGTTAGAAACTTCGGGAGGATCATACCGATCTCTGTGGACAACAATTCCAGAAGTGTCAAAACACTGTGTGGAACTAACCTCTTGTACATGCCGCAAGCGATGCACATCTTGTAAATGTGTTAAATTGGGACTACGTCGTACGAAACTTTGTGTATGTGAAGGACAGTTCTCCGACAGTGATTGGTAATCAAACCTGAATTTCAATCATTTGGATGTTATTGTATACGACAGCAAGATATTATTAAATTATTATATTTGTATTGTGGCTGACATTATATTAGTGTATTTCGATATTGGTGTATTTGACTACATATAGTATATTATTGTATTTGAATATTAAACTGGAATAATATTGTATTGTAAATTCGTTTCTTTCTTATTCTTTATGTTTTAAACTTATGTTACATTTAAGCCTTAAATGTGCCTCATATCACTGATTTCAACATGGAAATGAAGGTTTTGTAGCCACATTTGGGGGTCATACTTATGTATATTTTGCTCTAGGAGGCTTAGTTTAATCAGAATCGTATATACACTTTCCGAGTTAGGGTCGCTACGCACTAGATCCAATTCTGATTTTTAGTTTGGAAAGTAATAAAACAATTAAGGGGGAGAAAGTGGTGGGGAGCTTTCCTGACACGAGCAAGCAATAATGTGGCAATTACTTCTCATTGTGTTTCGGGTTTGCTTCGGGTGATTTCGGCAGACTTGGGAGATGAGACCGAGTCCGAGCTCCCAAGTCTGACTAAAACGCCTAGGGCTTAGCGACCCTTAGTGCTAAACACTTTACTTCCGGTTAAGGAGCTGCCAAATCCGCTAGAGGGCCAGGAAAATTGGTGTCCCGGGCTTTTTAGACTCGTCTACCCATGCACTATCTGATTCCAAAGGGGCACATTGGTTGCCAGATTTGAAATATGTAGGCATAATTTTCAACTCTCCCACCCCACTAAGGAGGAGACGGGCAAGTCCGGGAAGCCTGCCGGACACACGCAGAGCACCTCTTTCTGCTACCTCTCACTTCTCTTTTTTCTCTTTGCCTCTCCACATCTCTCTCCTTCTCTCTGCCTCTCCACATTTCTCTCCTTCTCTCACTCAACTTCTTACACTCTCCTTATACCGAAAGGTACTTTTTTTTGTTAAATGTTTTTGTGTTGTGTTTAATGTTTTTCTTCCTTCTCTATCTGCCAGTGTATCATACCCAGAGACTCATCTAGTTTCAGAAACATGATAAAGTATGTATTCTACAAATGCGGGTACCTGGACATTGAACCTAATCCATAGACAAGTCCTAACTAGTACTGCTTTGACTCGATCGTCAATGACAGGGGCTTCAAGTGTATTACATTGCATTCGTTAAATGTGGAGAGTTTCTGCCTTTCGCACGCCCTGTTCTCTGAACTTCACATCGATTATATCCGATTTGAAGCTGATCAATAACAATTTCCTGCTTATTTTCCCATCAATATCTGCTTATTGTGTCTGTCTGATCCTTATCTAAGGCTGCAGGCTACTTATAAGCCTCTTGCATTGACTTATAAGGTTTTCCCTTAGACCACCATGTTAACTTTGACCCCTCATAGCTTCTATACTCTTGGCTGTCTGCCGCTACAATTTCGCTGGTTGACTTAGTTATGGAAGATCTTTCGAATGCACAGGGTCTGAACCGGCAACTATGGTAACGCTATCGTGCCCTGTACTTGTGAGATAGTGAGTCCCAAATGGAAAGGGACAAAACACAGAAAAGAAAGAAACAGCTATGCCGTGCCGGGATTTGAACACAGGTTCCAACAGAACGGCCGTAGGGAATATAGTCGTCTAGACCGCTCGGCCATGCCGGAACAGCTGCGGACTGTTTTTATTAAATTAGATTTACTTTAATTAAAGAATTAAATACATTATAAAGAGTAATTCAAAAGTATTTTTTTGTTGACTTCTTAATGTGATTTCGTTGAAACGTAATGATAGCAATATGTCAGTAATATTAACAATAAAATGTTATATGTTGACCATTCATTTTTGAATGATTCTTTTAAATTAATTTTTATAATTCTTTTAATTTTTTTAACAACTTGCAATCAGTAATAATAATAATAGTAATATTGCATTATATACAGGATTGTTAACATTAAAATTCCTCTACATACATAAAGGGCTCTGGAGAGTATTCTAAGGCTCCAAAGAAAGAGAAACTTTCATTTCTGGTTTCCATTTTCTGTTCATTTTCTTCATGATTGATGACAGATAAAACGATATAACGATTAACTAGAAGAAAAATGTAAAAACCACTGTCAAAAATAAATTTCTGATTGAGTAAACAAAAAATATTGTTCCAGTATACCTGTAAGTAAGTATACTTTATTCTAATTGCAGCATTATCAGTTACACTGTATCCCATAGTGTGTTAAAAGTGTTATTACACTTTGTCCCAGATACGGGGTACAGTGTAACAGATCGCAGAATGACATACATCTATTATCATAGCGAAAGATAATGTGACAACGAAAACAATAGACATCTTTTACTTTATCCAATGAATAACAGTATGATTTAAAAAAAGAACAATTTCATTTGTTATATAATCATGGAAAATATGAAAAAAAAATCCACTCTAAAATGAATGGTTTTTGTTACACTGTATCCCTTGTTCACTTATGCGAGAAGTACCAATACTTCATGCTGTGACTCTGCACATGTCACGTAGTACATTGGCGTAGTTTGTTTAGTCTGTTACAAGTGAAAAGGATATGATTACATTATTATTTAACATGGAACAATTCCGACTTCTGAAATGGCTGACATGCATCTGGGACGGATTATCTGATCGATAACTTTGGGGAGCGATGGATAGGCCGAAGAGGTCCCATCGCCTGGCCACCAAGATCACCCGACTTTATATGACACGATTTTTTTCTTCTGGGAACACATGAGGAACATCTAAAGATGTATGAGACTACTATTGATTGAAGAAGATCTCCTCGCAAGAATCGCTGCTGCCGCTGTATTGTTCGTGAAATGCAGAGAATCTTCTTGAACATAACAATTATCAATGCTACTGTGTTGTCATGCATGCATTGCTGTTGTCGGTCGCGACTATGAACACCTTTTGTGAATGAACATGTTCTTCACAATCATATTCATTGTACCACCTCCACCAACATTTCTGTCAACGCCCCCAGCATCGATAGGTGATATAAGTTATAAAAAAAGCTATAAAAATATTTGTGTGTGTATGAAAGTATCTCGGGGAATATCACCTTTCGTTGCTGTCAAAACTAGATTTATTCAGTACTCATTTATAAACTTTATAATGCAATCGTGTGCAAATTAGTAATCTCTTGTTAGAGGTAATGAAATCGCATTGTTATCTATCGCAAGTATATGGAGAAAAAGGAAAGGTCAGCTTTTTTATGAACGAAAAGTAGTTTATTGTTTAAAAATGCACAATATATATACTAATATTTACACGATGCGTACACTAATATTTACATTATAGATACACTAGCATTTACACATTTTTAGCTGTATGTAATGCTTATAACATAATTTACATAAAGAAAAAAGCCATTTTAAAAAACTCATAATAGGCGAAAAAAAGATTTGGGATCGTTCAGATTCAAATCAAATTCAATTAATTTAATTAGATCGTATGTGATGGGTTATAATTAAATCTATGATTATTTTAATTATATATTTCTTTATGATCTTTTAACATTTCTTTCACGTTTATTTGTTAAAGACTGGGTTGACTTTTTTTCACCTTTTTTAATTTTTTGGCAATATTAGAATAAACACAGGAAGAAAAATGACAGTGCATTCTATGCATTCCCCCCCAAAAAAGTTCAAGCATCATCAAAGAAATGCCAAATTTGATTGAAACTCCATTTGCAACAATCGGAATGTTGTGAGGCTAAACTCTCCACAATTCAGAGATATTTGATATCTTTTCGGCAGCAATTGGTATCCACCATACCATTGCTAGACGAATTCCAGAAATTAGACCTAATATTCACCTCTTCCATTTAGAATGATGCTAAACTGAGATATGGTCTGCTCTCCATGGCTGTCGTATTTTATTTAATGATGATTCTTGCAGCAGATGATGATTGTTTTAAAATAAGGAGGACGACTTGGCAGCGTTCATATCCTGGCAATATTGTCGAAAAACCCAGGCATTACAGCTTGTGTATTTCTTTGGGAACTGTTTCTTGTATAGCTGATTCTCTTTCGTAGTGATTCAACGATCTTTAAAAGTGTTCATATTGGGAGATCCTTCTACTTGTTGTTCGCCCTTTGTGTTATAACAGCCAGCAGCAAGTTCTTAATAGGATCAACTTTCACACACTGCAACGTTTCGCAGCAATTCAAACGTTAAGCAATTCAAACTCTTTCTTGGCCACTCAGATATCCAGACTTGTGCCCCGTGGTGCTTGTCTGGTAAATACAAGCAAAACAACTAAATCCATCATCAAACATCGTCATTAGGAGCATTTACCACAAACTAGACGTGACACCAGGGCTTTGTTTCATTTCCATGCCATACTCTATATCAGCATGCAAAGCTGCCAGAAAGAACTCAATGCAGTACTAATTATGTAACAACGATGATCCTATTGTTCAATAGAAATCTGTGCTTTTACTTTGAAATTTGAATCAATTGCAATTCTTTCATCCAAATGGCAGAATATAAAGTTTCATTCAAATTGGAGGCTTCTTTCATAATTATTCGGTTTTTTTTTGTCACAGTGTATATGGTCTATATTTAAAATATGGAACATAACATAAGTAACTGACACAGTTCAATGATTTCTACAATAGAGCAAAAAAAAAACATTTACTGAGAACAGATTGCTTCAGGCAAAAGTAGAAACAATTGCTATCAAATGGAAATGAATTAGTTCTGAAAAAATATTAAGTATAAAATTGTACATATCCTAATGTTTACAATGAATTATATAAACCTTTTATGAATGAGTAGAGATATGTAAGTAAAATAATCTTGATAAAAATATTATTACTGAAATTTAGTAAAATCTTCATAATATAAATCTTATTATCCCGAAATATTAGTAAATCCTTCATAATGTTATTGTTTTCCGTTTGGCTTTAATGTAAATATTATTGCTTCTCATAATTGGAAACCTTTTTCATATAATACTTTTAATATTTATAATATTTAACTATTTGACTATACAAAATTGTAATATATAATTGTAATGATAACATATACTGTACTACTTTTCACTATACATTTGATAATTATGATTGTATTATAATTATTTTAGTAATCTTATCATTAGTCATCATAACTTTTCAGATAAATAATTATATTATGTCTTGTATTATAAATAATATAAAAACATAATTGTAAAATAATCATTTATTTGTTTTCTATAATAAGTAATGCAAAAAGATATCCTCAGAATTTCAATCTCTTATTTTATTTACTTCACGGCATTATGAATTGGAAAAAACTTCAAACATTTTTTAATATTTCTAAAAGTTCTAAGATATTTAAAACACTTAATCATAAATAGAAACCAATTAAGCCAATTACATTTGCTAGAAATATATCAAAATTATACCATTTATATTCATTTATAACCTGAAGAAATCGATCAACATACTAAATATAAATTACAGAAGTTTTGGATATTCCTGTATTTTCAAAGTTGTCATCAGCCACGACATTATAATCGTATATATTGTTGACATTTACGTGGACATTTGCAGTGACTGATTGTGGCTTTTTTAATTTCTTCTTCCACTAATAGTATGGTTTTGTTGATTGAAATCGGTGTATTACAGTAAGTTAAGTCATTGTCTAGGAAAGGTAATCTGAAAATAGAAGTTAGACTGAGATTAGAAAATCACAAATTAATTGACAAATAAAATGTTTCATTGAAAGATTTTATCTATGTTTATATAAGGTAAACAAAAAAAAATACGACTTTTTTCTTGTAAGTGTCATTTTAAACTTCTTTTATACATTCAGAACTTTTCATTTAGCCTTATTGTAACTGTCATAAGCTACCTTCTTTCAGTAATTTCTTACTTCATATATTACTTTTATTTATTAATCTGGTAGATTCTTCTTCTTGCCTACATGAATATAGATATATTGTCGGTATCATCTTCGCTGCAGCACAAACGTAACATTCACATCTCTACATAAATGAATATATTAATAATTTGATTACAGCAACACCTACGAATAGGATAATATGCTCGCCGTCTTACACAACAAACGCCAGTAATTGATATTAAAATATATTCTGAATTTACAAAAGAATTTGATTAACAAAACTAGGAGAATTTCTGAAACACTACTTTTGACTTCTAATTTATAAATAGATTATAGTGAATAATCAAAAAATCAATAAAGCAAAATAAATTAATTGTACATATAAAAAACGTACATCAGGAATTATAAAGCTATGAAATTAAGTTAAACTATAGAAATATAAAATCAAAATTATTCATCGAATCTCGATTAATTAATTCATGGAAAGATGATTAATTAATATTTCATAAAACGTTCTGGAAATGAAAAATTTGTTTAAAGCAGACAAAAGCGTTGATTATTTGTTACTTCCTTTTTTTTTTTTTTTGACATACTAACACATTCTCATAAGTAAAAATTTTGAATAACAAGTAAAGCATTGAAAATACATTATCATTCATGTGTAGGATGTCAAATGACATTTTTAAAAACTCTTAAGATGATTTCTAATCTAAAATTGCTTTAAATGAAGAATGAGAACTTCTTCTTAAACAACAGAATTTATTGATGGAAGCTGATATATCAAATGGTATGGTTTTCTTTTATTCACTTTGGTCAAATTTTAATTCAAAATTCGTAATGTGATATGTAATTTTCTATGTAATATTTGCGAAAACTTTTCGTATCCATAATTTTAATTCCCCAATTCAAATCATCTTAATGACAGCATTGTCGGATTTAAATTATTTATTTTCAAAAGAGTACTAGTTGGTTTCGAGATTTCTGGTAAAGTTTTCCTACTTCCCCAAAAAGATTTTATGCAGAAAATTCAATCTCTAATCTCTTCTGTCATTCATTGACGATAACATATCCCTAAGCTTTATCTCAGATTGCTTCTTTTCAAAAACATTTTAAAAAATATATTATAAATTACATAATATACGATAAAAGATTTTTATCTTTTACAAGAACGCAGGGATAGAAACTGGATATTAAAAAGCCCAAAACAGATTTACAATGACATTTTTGGAGATTCAGAAATTTTGAATTATAAGAGTGTCCTTTCATGAATCCTTCGGTTTATAACACTATTCGGAGAAACTAATGAAAAGCATTTAGTGAAAATTTGAGAATATCTCTCAAATTTGAATAAAAAATTATGATTACCTTATTTTATATGCTAACATTATCCTATTGCCTTTCCTACATAGCCTTAAAATTTTCATTGTTTTTCATGAGGTAGATGTAAAGGAATCCGAGATTGACGTGGCTATTTCCTTTCCTGTGTTTTTTTGGTACTTCATCTTTACCTTTAGATCAAAAGTCATTTCATAATGGCTTCCTGAGGAAGTCAAATGAGATATCTCAGAATTCAGTATCATTTCTAAGATATTTAAGGAGGAGGACCAGATTCCTAACCGGCACGCCCACAGGTAGCGACTGAGGGAAACGGGGTTGCTCGAAATTAGAGCTGGACCAAAGGGTGCAGCAGAGAATTTGCAAGGGCTGCGCTACTTTTACATTGTTTTCCATGGAACTCAACTCAACAAACTGCGGATGAGGATAAGTGAGTGATAATACCCTGCTCTGTAGTAAAGTTTTTTTTTTTTTACTATATTCAAGACTTTTTTTTGAGGGCTAGTTGTAATTTACAGAAAGCATAAATATACTTGACAATTCGGAGGAAACATGACTGTAACAGTGTATCGCAATCAATTTTTAGCTTGAAAGATAATCATTTAGAACAATTCGATAGAAAATCCGAATTATATTCCAAATTACTGTAAAACTTCTAGTTTTCTTCACTCAAGAAAATGCCTTTAATATATTAACAAGAATACTTTAATACAACAGGATAATCTTAACAAAGTATAACATACAACATATGGAAATCATAATATTGAATTAGTACGGTTGATATTTTCAAGTTTTCATAATATTTTTATCATAAGTTTCTCCGAATTATAATCTGAAGAATCCGGTTAACATTCATAATCTTAGAAGTATTAATATCTTTATCAATTTCAGCAATTTCTGTAGCTGTTTCATTGTTTCGGTGTGAAGAGGAGTATTTCAATGTAAATTAATCGAATGATTGAGCAGAAGCAAAACTTTTACACCGTTCCATTTTTTATGTTATCATAATTCTGTTTTCATTCTCTTCTTAGAACTATACGATATCGAATACTTTTTAGCTTACAAGGAGACGACACAGCCTGTATCTTTTAATTCGGAGTGACCTTTTGTGAGATGAAAGTACACATGAAATACTTCAAAAATATATAGACATGTTGGGGCCAACCCTCTTTAGTTTTCGAGATATTCGGCATTATTTTCGTCGATTTTCAAGCATTAGCTTATAAGCTCCGTTTTGTCTCAAAGAAGAAAGTATGTTCGTGGTTCCGTGGGAACGTAGCTGCCTTTGAAGCTGTGGAACACGCGTTCAAACCCCTCTGCGGGATAAGAATTTTTTTTTTTATTGTATTTCTTTCTTTTTTTAAAGTTTTTACTTTTTTTTTGTTTCTTTTTTCGGTTTTTTTATTTTTTTTTTTTTTTTATTTTTTTTAATTTTTTTTTTGCCTTTTTTCTTCACGATAATTTTTTTTTCCATTTATATTATGAATATTAGAAAATAAATTCACGATTAGAAGTAAATAAATAATATTCTCGTTAACTTTGGTTTTTAATTAATAAGTTGCTTAATTAACTAATTTTTTTCTTATCATGTTGTGGTGAAAATCTTTACTGTTTGTATTTAAAATTATTTCAGTTGTGCTTTTATTTTAGGAAAAATTAAGTTTTTATAGAAGAGTTTTAAATGTAATTTTTTTTTTAATCTAATTTTTTTTTCTTTAAAAAAAAAAAGAAACAAAATTAGTATTCTTACTAATTTTGGTTTTTAATTAGAAGTACTTTAATTCAGAAAAACAAAGTAAAACATATTTACTTTTTTTTAATACCGGTAACTAAACTTTTTTTTAATATGCTAGTACTCATATTATAAAAAAAAAAAGTTAATTAAGTAACCAAAATTCAACGAGAATACTAATTTTGTTTTGGTTTTTTTCCTTCCTTCCTTTTATCGAATTTGGCCAACTAGGGACCACGGAACTAGCTCAACCTGACAACGTCAGGGCGAGGCTAGTGAAATTCAAGAAAGGGGGGACGAGAATTATACCCCGTCCATGATAACCCTGAGAGAGTGAGTCCCAGGTGGGAAACGGACGAAACACAGAAGAAGAAAGAAACAGCCATGCCACCACCGGGATTCGAACCCGGGTGCTGGCGCTTCGGCCACAACGGCAGCCCGCCTGCTAAACCGCACGACCACGCCAGCACGGCTTTTGGTTTTTTTATAATAAAGAAAAAAAAAAATAAGTTAGTGAAGTTTTACATTTAAAACTACATAAAAACTTATATTTTCCTAAAATAAAAGCACAACTGAAATAATTAAATACAAACGGTAAAAGTTTCACCACAACATGGTAAGAAATAAAAAGTTTAATTAATTAAGTAACTAATTAATTAAAAACCAAAGTTAACGAGAATATTATATATTTACTTCTAATCGTAAATTGGTTTTCTAATATTCATAACATAAACGGAAAAAAAAATTATCATGAAGAAAAAAAGACAAAAAAAAAATTAAGAAAAATAAAACAAACCGAAAAAAGAAACAAAAAAGAAAGTAAAAACTTTAAAAAAAAGAAAGAAATGAAATTAAAAAAAAAAAAAAATTTCTTATCCCGCAGAGGATTTGAATGCGTGTCCCTCAGCTTCAAAGGCAGTTACGTTCCCACGGGACCACGAACATACTTCCTTCTTTGAGTCAAAGCGGAGCTTATAAGCTAATGCTTGAAAATCGACGAAAATAATGCCGAATATCTCGAAAACTAAATAGGGTTGGCCCCAACATGTATATATATGTTTGAAGTATTTCATGTGTACTTTCATCTCACAAAAGGGCACTCCGAATTAAAAGATACAGGCTGTGTCGTCTCCTTGTTAGTTAAATTGTAGAAATGGTACAGGAAAATTTAATTTCATGATAATCAGAGTAATGTAGAGTAAAGTCAGTTGTATTAAACAGAATTAGAAATAATAAATATTTCATGAAGAAAGAAACTTAACAAGTGTTTTAACAGAATAAAAAGGAACATTATTTTATTTAATCACTCACAGTATTTTTGAAAAGTTTAAAAACAAGCCGAAAAAAAATAATTTTTTAACTATTGACAATCCATTTTTGTTTGTAGAAGACTTTTGATGCAGTCCAAGCGACATCTATCCTGAGTTCTTCCATCGACACAAGGGAACTTAATTTGGTTCACATTATTTATCGGAAATAAATTTTTAATAGAGTTTAATTTTATTTCATAAAGAACATTGAAACATGTATAATTGTATATATAATTGAAACTATAATTAATAAATAGCAGTAGATCTACAGCAAGACTTTCTCCGTAGTAAAGAACTGTAAATCGTTTCCAAAAACACCATTTAGCATTCAATCTGAGAATTTCGGTCCTACATTAAAAAGCTCCTAATTGCAACGTCTCTTAAATCACAACTCCATGTAATGTAAATATGCTGTAAAATCAGAAACGAATTTACATATCTACAAACCCAAATTTCTATAACCTTAAGAAAAATCGACTATAAAGTAGATATCTAATAACAATATCTAATGATCTAAAACTAGTAAACCTAAACTCTTACATATGAATGTTTTGAAATTTAGTGCTTTAATTTTTGAATTACTGAAGGGTATTGTATTTTGGTCCTTATTTAAAGATGACCAATAGCTTGGATTTCTTCATTCATTGTAGTTTATATTCTGAATACAATCATTGTCACTTTCGAATATAAAAGATTTGAAAGCGTAAAGAAAATATATTATTTAACTTAAGCAAATATCATATCAAATATTTATACCAAAATTATATTTATATAATATTCATTTATATAATTATTTTTATACTACATACATATATAGTTCTCTGCCAAGGGCAGGTCTTTCACTGCAAACCCAGCATTCTACAATCTTTCCTATTTTCTGCCTTCCTCTTCGTCTCCACATAAGATCCATTTACCCTAATGTTGTCGATCATCTGAAATCTTCTTCTGCCTCGAACTTTTTTACCGTTCACCATTCCTTCCAGTGCATCCTTTATTAGGGAGTTTCTTCTCAGCCAGTGACCCAACCAGTTTCTTTTTCTCTTCCTGATCAGTTTCAGCATTGTTCTTTCTTCACCCACTCTTTCTAGCACAGCTTCATTTCTTATTTTGTCTGTTCATTTCATATGCTCCATTCTTCTCCATATCCACATTTCAAATGCTTCTAGTCGTTTCTCTTCACTGCGTCGTAATGTCCATGTTTCTGCCCCATACAATGCCACACTCCACACAAAACACTTCACTAGTTTATACTATAAATACATATATATATATATATATATATATATATATATATATATATATATACTATAAATATAAAATTATATTAATGTAATTAAATTTATATTTATACCAAAATTACTATACCAAATAATATATTCCATCTTGATCCATCTCTTTGTGGTGTGGAGTATAAACATTAAATGAAAAGACCACACTCACGAACATTCATATAAAATATTATATTAATCTCAATACACTTTTCAGCTTCTTTATAAAATGAATGTTTATAAAAAAAAATCGTAGCAAAACGTGTGGTAAGAAAAGTAGATTTCAATAGAAATTATTCATATTACAACAATATTTGTAATAGTTTTATTTCATGGATTTACTTTTGTTGGTTTAGAATAACCTCATTATTAATAGTATAATGATATGTTTGTAACAGCGTAATTGTCCGAGAAGTTTGGTATTCTCTATTTATACCACTTTAGAGATTTTCAAGTGTAAAAGAAGCTTGAAGAACCAGAATAATTCCACTCTGCAAAATATCGCAATTGTAGTGAAGATGAAGAAGGAATAAACGCTGATTGATGGAACATATTAAATAAAAGGACCAAACACACCAATATACATATAAAATAATACATTATATCAATACACTATATGTTTCGTAGCTTTTCAGCTTCTTTATCAAATGCTATAAAGATATTTTAAAAGGAAAAACTAGGCTTACGTAATTCAGACTTTTTACAAGTAACAATTGATATGGTTTATAGAACATATTTACTCACAACAAAATTAGTGATACCGAATAAAAAAAAAGAATTTTGCTTCAAGCAAATTATAATAATAACATTATAATTAGTGCAATCATCTTAAAAATATTAGTTGATAACCCTGTGTTTTATGGTATAGAAAAGGTTCATTACCTAAGAAAATTTCTGGAATCGCTATTGTTAAAGTCAAAGGATTGTTATGTAATAATGTATCTGTGACCAACGCACTTCAATGTGATTTGTAATAGTGATTATTGGCGTAGTTAATTGAGAATATTAATGTTTGATATTCACGTTGATTTTTACTTATAAATAATAAATTATGTATGCTAACTAACGGATGCACAAATTATAATGTTTTAATTGTATATAACTAGGCCATTACCCGTATACAGATTGATAGATATAGATATTTGAAGCAGAGATATGTTGAGATGATGTTTGTTGATATAGATGATAAATGAAGATCGTAGCTTGTATACGATATTCTTGGAAGTGAATTGATTGTGACTATTCTTTCAGTGAAGAAAACCAAATTCTGATGACTTGGGACTCTAGACAAACAGTTGTGGGTGAGTGAAGACAACGTTCTCCAAATAGATGGCAACTTTATTTAGATGTTACTAATCCATATGTCTTCTTTAAATCTCTTCTTCTGCTTATCATAATTAAAATAAAAACTACTTTACTCTCGAAACATTAAAAAATTATATATTTTTAATGCCAACGAATCTCGAACGGGCCACTGGATTAACGACGAGGTCAAAATTATAATGTTAGAAAAGGATAGTAAAACTAGGAAAATATTAGAGAGCTTTAATAATAAGGAATACAAAGAACTTAAATTTCAATAAAAGTAATGGCTTAGAAGTAGAGATTATATTTATAAATTTAGCTAATGAAATGGTAAAAAAATGCTTCAAAGGAAACAAAAAATCTGTAATAATTAAGGAATTCAATGAAATGTAAATTATCAATTATTGTAATATTAACGTGAGAATGTAGATGTTATTGCATTATTGTGATTGTTGATAACTATATATAAGCAAAGTAAGTTCACCTGAAATCAAATTGTTATCAAATATACTGAGAAAGAAAGCAAGGAATATGCTTTCGAAAATTCGATGGCATTAAAAATATAATTTTTTAATGTTTCGAGAGTAGAAGTAGTTTTTATTTTAACTTTATTTAGAGTCTGACCTTGAGCTTTATTGATATAATAAATCGTGTTATAATCTCGGCTTCTATGAGATGGTTATTGAATGAACGGCATTTAAGTTGAGTTCCGTTGCTGTGTCCAAACTTGATATTGATGTTTCGCAACAACATTTTGGAGATGTAATATTCATTGACAAACGATGTTGAGGAATACCACTGAGATTCAATGAGTTCAGATACTCAGGCGGATAGAGATGTTCGTGTTGTGGATTATCAGAAGTTTCAATTTTATTCGCACTTAAATACTCTCTAGTCTCTCCTTGTATTCTTTGACTTATCATTCGATTAACGTTATCTCCACTCTCGTTCTTGGAGTTAGAATTGTCCATTCATTGATTTCAGATAAGATATTTCTTCTATGAACTGGTTGAACTGTTTTAAATCTCGGAAAAGATTATCAGGCAATGTTGTCATTCCTTCTTTATGTGGTTCTCGATTGCCTCGTTTTCTGAGCAAAAATTCGGCAAACTTTCTCTGATTCCCTCATCTGGGTTGATGAGCTGCTTATTTATCGTGAGTTTCTTGACTTTGACATGATTCCAGGTTTTTGAGTTACAAATAGTGATTTTTCAGTAATCTACCTAATAGAAATACTGCTTCTTTCTTTCTTGACTCTCTTTTTTTACTCCAATTGATACTTTTGAGTGGTTCTTGAGTTATAAATAGTGATGGTGTTTGCGTCACAAACAGAGATTTTTTCAGTAATCTACCTAAGAGAAATACTGCTTTTTTTTACTCTCTTTTTTTCTTTATTCCAATTGATACTTTTCAGTGGTTTTTGAATTACAAGTAGTTAATGTTTTAGAGTTGTAAATAGTGATTTTTCAAGTAAGCTGCCTATTACAAATACTGCTTTTTTTGCTCTCTTTTTTTCTTTATTCCAATTGATACTTTCAGTGTTTTTGAATTACAAATAGTTACTGCTTTAGAGTTACAAATAGTGATTTTTCAGTAATCTATCTAATGGAAAAATTGCTTCTTCCTTTCTTAACTCTCTTTTTTTTATTCCATTGATACTTTTCAGTGTTTTTTGAGTTACAAGTATTGAAGGTTTTTGAGCTAGAAATGGTGATTTTTCAGTATTCTATCTAATAGAAATAGTACTTCTTTTTTTTTTGACTCTTTTCCTTATTCCAACATCTCCCGTGTACACGCGCTTGATTTTCAAGATAACATAGAATTTGGTTAAGTAAGAATATTTAAAATATTGCAACATTTTGGCAATTGTTGTTCTAATTGTCATTTTCGAATTATAAATAACTGACGGATGGAAATAAATAAACAATCTTGAGATTCAAAAAAAAGGTTGAATACATTCATTATTGATGGGGGAAGGGGAAGGACACATAAGTTAAAAAAACAATAATAAGAAAGTTATAGTCCCATGGCTTAATGGATAAGACATCTGATCGGATCAGAAGGTTGCAGGTTCTATTCCTGTCACGGACGTTTCATTCTAAAAGTTATTTCTATTTTCCATTCTCACAGAAAATCGCGGCAGACAGACAGACAGAGAAATAAAAGATTTTAGTAATATTGCTGGGAATATTAAATTTTAATATTCACCAATAGTAAAATTTAAAATAGTTGGACTGATAAGTGAATTAATATTAAATGTTTATGCTTGAAAAAAAAATAATAAAAGAGAAAAATTTTTTTATTAATAATTTATTCTTTTACTATAATAATTTAAATAATAGTTTATTACGCACTTATGTAAATTAAGTGATGACGTTGTGTGACGACACATGTTAGTCAGGTGTGAGACGTGTCAGATGTTAACGAAAAGTCAACCGGGAAAGTTGAACTGGTGATGCCGTTGTGAACGGGTGAAGTAATAAGGTTAGCCGATGGAGCTAATCCGACCCGGGGAGTAAAATGGAACGGCACCCACAGATATAACTCTAAGTAAGTTTCTTTGCTCAAAGAATAATTATATTATATCCCTGCGATAATAATTAAAGCTAAAATTATTATACGTGGAATGAATCAAGGCAATTCATGAACATTAAAGCTTGTTGCATTTAAATTAACGTAATTAGAAGTAAAGAAGAATACATTACGAAGACGGGGAACGTTGGAGTTAAGACCGTAAGAAGAACTGAGAGAATTTATTCCTGTTAGTTCAAAAGGCTGTGGACAATAGTAATTAGTAACTGACAATTAATTTAATTAAATTGAATCGAGAATTCAAGTAATGGAGATATCTAAAGAAGGGATAAAATTCCAGTTACCATGCCGGACTAATCCATTGAGAAAAGGAAGGAAGGATAATTCAAGACTTGAAGTTGCCTATTCCAAGACGGAATGAAGTAGCTAAAATTATATTGAACATTAAATAATAATATTAAGCAATATAATAAGAAGATATTATTCCGAGTCAAAATAAGGAAAATTAAGAAGAAAAAATTCTGAAAACCTGGAAAAGAATTCAAGAGCATATTCGAAGAAAGAAGATCGACCATCAAATAGAATTAAGAAGAAACGGAAAGTAAAACCTACAAGCGGATACCGTTTTACAAGAAGAGTTGGTAGTCTACTATATGGATACTGCTGAACGAATAGAAGAAGGATAAAAGATAAAAGAATAGAAGACAGCTATAACTAAAGTGTTAGTGCTTCGAGTAATAATAGTCGGAAAATGATATAAAAGTGAAATGTGCAAATTTAGCGAAAACTTCATTAAATTGAAGTTTTGTGCCAGTGCTTAAGTGATAAAAGAATTCACCGAATCAATAAGGAAGTGAGAGGATAAGAAGACGACATTCTGTGAGTACTATTATTTATTATAATTAAATAAGGAATTAGAAGATAACTACACAAAGGAATAGAGTTATTTAATGATTTGTAATAATCACAGAGTATAGTTCTTTTGAATTAGTAGAAAAAATAATAATTAAACAATTATTAGTAAAATTGTATTGTTAAAGATGAACAATACAAATTATTGTGAAACATTCACATAGGTTTTATTAGTCTGTTATATATATAGTAACATTGAGAATATTTGCATACTTAGTGAAGATACACTATAGTTTCATACAAGTGATATCGAGACATTGGTTTAGTGCAAATATTTTATTTTGTAAAATTCAAATCGGTGAAAAGCCAATTCTATAAATATACTGAACTCTAAATTATAATAAGTAAATATTCATATTTGTAGTAAGTTTGTATTGAATTATAATAGCATTTATTTAGTTTAAATTAGAAATAAATCCAGGAGGATTAAGTATATTTTTCCTGTAAATGCAAATGGGCCTTATTTGCTAATTATTGCATTTGATAGACAAGCAAGAATTATTAATGAATATATACATGTGTATTTTGTTTTGTTAAGAGTGAAATGAAACTCTCAGAATTTTGTATAGTAATTTTGAATTTGTTTCAAAATTAAAATTTTGTTTTAAAATTTTTCATGAGCGTAGGGCATTATTAATTTTACACACCTCTGCTAAACCCAGTACGAATTCTGATAGCAGTACCAATTGATTTTTCATCATATCCCTATCAAATATAGATTGGCTTGAAGCAAAATTCTGTTTTATTATTTGGTATCACTAATTTTGTTGTGAATAATGATGTTCTATCAATCATATCAATTGTTACTTGTAAAGAGTATAAATTTTTTACAAAATTATAAAATTATAAAAGTATAAAATTTTTATATAAGCCTAGTTTTTCCTTTTAAAATATCTTTATAGCATTTGATAAAGAAGCTGAAAAGCTACGAAATATATGGTGTATTGATGTAATGTATTATTTTATATGTATATTGGTGTGTTTGGTCCTTTTATTTAATATGTTCCATCAATCAGCGTTTATTCCTTCTTGCGATATTTTGCAGAGTGGAATTATTCTGGTTCTTCAAGCTTCTTTTACACTTGAAAATCTCTAAAGTGGTATAAATAAAGAATACCAAACTTCTCGGACAATTACGCTGTTAAAAACAAATCATTATGCTATTAATAATGAGGTTATTCTAAACCAACATAAATAAATCCATGAAATAAAACTATTATAAATATTGCTGTAATATGAATAATTTCTATTGAAATCTATTTTTCTTACCAAACGTTTTGCTAAGATTTTTTATCATTAATTTGCGTATTGGAATTTCCTTGCTTTTTAAAAAAAAAATAATTTCCTTTTGTTTATTAATACATTCAAAACTGTTTACAATACTTATTTCTACTACAAATCTTGGTATCATTTCTATAACATGATATAATATTTCTACCAGAAGATCTGGATTACGATTGCGCTTCAGGTAATGTTTAACCCAATCCGACGTTTATGGAAATCTATATTCAAACACTCTAATACATTCTTTTATTTGCGCTATCAACGTTCATTCTGTGTTTCCAAAGATTATATGATTGTTGAATGTATTAAATTGTCTACCTCCAATGGAGAAATTTAATCAGTTCTAGTTATTTTAATTAAATAATAATAATAGAAGCTTGAAAAGAAATTTATTATTTTTTTTTTCCAATGAAGAGAGAATTCATTGAGGCGATTTAAATATTTAAATTAACGTCATTATGTTGTGTGATGAATCACGTGATAAAGGCTTGTTCGCACTATAGCGTCAGCGTTGTGTTTGCGTAAACGTCTTGTATCCGTCAGCGGCAAAATCAGAGCGCACTTTAACTTTAACTTGCGTTCGCAAGTTAACGGCAAGCGGAAACGGAAGTAGACCGAAAGAGGAAATGGAAATTCTTCTACGTCATTTTGGCGGCATTTCCATTGTTCAACATGCAGCATCTCCACGAAGATCAGAGACTTTTCATGGCCATGCATTTATTTTGCTTGGCCTTGAAACACAAAACCAAAAAGAAGATTTGGGTGCGTAAAATATTGCAGAAGAGAGATCAGCTCGGGGAATTTAATTTATTAGTGCAGGAGATGCGTTGTAATGTAAGTAAACGCTTTAAAAGTTATAAATGACGATCAATTCTAATTTCGATTTCATTATTAAATGAAGAATGAATGCATTAATTAATATCTTTCACGGAGTATATGCCATCGTTTAGCGCATTTTTGGGCTAATAAAAAATTGCAAGAACATGGATGGGATCACAATTGCTAATATTCCGTTTTCCCGGCAAAATTTGTATCAATGCTCTCGGATTGGCTGTTGCTTAACACACACACACTCCGATTGGCTACCGCTACCTTTGATGTTGATTTACATGCAAAATCTCTTTACACAGGTGAGATCTGCACATTCTGACGCATAGCATTAATTTATTTCAATAAAAATATTATTTATTTTCGAAAAATAATCTCCTCAAGGTAATATTTAATTCGTAATAACCTTCGATCCCAGCGAAGCGGTGAACAAAATGGCGTCAGCGAACTTGCTTTCGATCTTCAAAATTTGTTGGAATACGTCAGTGCTCTGTGATTGGATGTTGCTCACACACAAGATCTGATTGGCTGGCTTTACGTCTGAGGAGACGCTTATGTTCGTTCATTTCAACATAAACGTTTGGCCTTAAACTGAGACGTAAAAGCAATTATCTTACATAAACTTAACGTTTGACGGAGATAAACGGTATAGTGCGTATACCCCTTAATTCGATGGATCAGAAAGACAGTTGTTCGGGTGTCGAGTTCGGGTGTCGAGTTGAACAATAAGGAAATGAGAGTTGATTGGAAGCGGTCGACTTGTACAGTAAGGTGACACAGTTTATTGGAAGCGGTCGACATAAATAGTAAGGTGAGACAGTCGAATTGAAGCTTTTGACTCGAACGGTAGGGAGACAGACAGTCAGCAATGAGGCAAGCTGATTCTAGTATCGGAATGGATACCCCTAACGCAAGACATTGTGAAACAGAGTAAGCTAACAGCTCTGAATATTATTTTTGCTGAGTATCAACTCGAAAGTAATGAACTGGAAATAACTTTATTATAGTTCGAAGGAATTTCGAATATATCTATAACGGAAGAGTTTAATAAGTAAATCCGAGTTAGTGAAGAGAGTTCATTATCCAATTAGGTGTTAACGGAAAGAAGACCGTTAATTCAGACAAGTGCAATTTGAGTTATATTTATCACAGTGAAGAAGCTGAACGAAGTAATATACGGGTTAGTTAGAAGTAAGAAGTTATAGTTGTAGGAAGTTAAAGAACAGAACTTTAATTTCGATTAAATTAAAAAGGTGGAAGAAGCCAACTGGATTCTGAGAAGTTGGATCGTTCCAAGTTACCGAAGATATCAAGGGGAGAAGTGATGAAACTATATTCGTACGAGAACATTCCATTATGAGACGGAATATTCAGATAAGGAAAGTTCTAGGATAGCTATTATAATCATTATCCGAAAGTTAAGGTGTATAGGATTATTGAAGATAATTAGAAGTATGGATTACGTACGAACATTAAACCTAAGAAAATAAAGATACCGTATTTTCAAGATAGAAATTATAGGGTATTAGGAACTATAACCTCCCAACGAAAATTACTAATGAAGTAAAGAAGTTAGTGATTATTTTTGCTGGAAGTGAAGATATCGTCTTCAGGAATTGAAGCAAGTTACATAAATGGATAAACCATCCGTAACGGAAAGTGTTAGTGTGTGTGTAATAATCCAATGCATTCCCACAAGTGTTTATAAGTGCTAAATTAGTGATTTCTTCAAGTGCTAGAAATTACATGTGTTAAGCGCTATTATTGGTTCCTGTTATACGTTCCGGAAGGTGAAGGACATACGAAGTCAGCAACCTGTAAGTACTTTATCTTTATTATTTTTGGTGGGATAAAAGAATCTTGGCTGTCAAGCAAAGGAAATACAAATACGTACAAGCGAATTGAATAGGAATTCAATTAAGTACTATAGATTAAATTCATACATAGGTGAAACAGTAAATTGTTTATTTGCTATTAAATATAGTGCAAGAGTTCACTGAAAGTCATGAATACTATTTTCATACAAGTGAATAAGGTATTAGATGAGAATAATTCTCTTAATCATACAAGTGAATTGGGCTTATTGAATATTTGAGAGACAATTAAATAGTGTTTTGCCACATAGTTGGAAAACCATTATTGTAACTATAAATCCTATACTGATATAATTACTAAGTGGTCAGTAATTAAATGTAATGATGTATAATAAGGGAATAATGATAAGATAAGGATAGTTGAAATAACAAGTTCAAATGATATTGTTGTGTTACAGATAAGCAATTTAGTTTTAATAGAATATCGCAGTGTAGATTTGTTAAGGCAATAAGTTGACATTGAAGATAGGCACAATTATCATAAGTATATACTATCAAGTGTGTATAGCATATTACAAAGTAGAACTGTTTATATACAGTATAACCTCAAACTCTATTGTAAATATTGAAACCCATTTATCTTATGTTTCTTGTATTAAATATTTTTAAAATTTTTATGATCCTTGTGACACTATTTTGGTACGCTTTGCTTACCCAGTATGCGTTCTATGCAAATATCGCATCAATGATCTACATTTCAATTTATATGTGACTCCCATCATATTTACAATATCCAATTCCTTTCTATTATTTAGACGTAACCCACACTCTTGTTTTAAAAATTAATCAACAATATTTCATTCGATTCATGAACTTGTCCAATCTCTTTTGTGACTTTAAATGCCATATGGAATTTTTAAAATCTTCTTGTATTCTTTTTTCGATTTTTCTCGTAATAAAATAATACTTAATAATCTTATTCAAGAATAATCGTTCAATTTTAAATTTTCTTTACATTTTCTTTTTACTTGGTTGTGGCATTTCTTATGGTCTATTGTATTATTAATAGCTATCCGAACAGTTATGTACAACTCTCTTAATGGTCATACTATGTGCTGACTGGAAATTAATCATGTGCTTACTCTAAAATCTTTTTTCATAATTATCAAATTCTACATTAAAATTTTTATTAAGTAACAATAAATCTATGAAAGATATTTTACTCCCTTTTTCTTTCTCACAACTGAATTCTTTCTTAGAATCTAAAGAATGCACATATATAAAAAATTGCATAAACTGTCTTTCTTACCCATTCTAAAACAAAAACAAAATACCATATAAAGTTTGCCTGATCTTTGATTGAAATTCAGTCTTAATCCAGATCCTCTGATAGAATTTTATACCTCGTTATAGAAAGGATACCAAGATTTATAGTAGAAGCAAGTATTACAAACAGTTTTGAATGTATTAATAAACAAAAGAGAATGCCAAGAAGCAAATCAATGATTGAAAATTTTGGAAAATTTATGGTAAGTAAAGTAAATTTTAATAGTTATTATTATTAATATTTTAATAATATTTGTAATAGTTTTATGTCATAAATTTGGCAGTTCCGGCTTGATCTGCTGTGAGTTCCCGGCGTCTGCATGGACGTTACTTTCTCTTTGTGTGGTTTCTGCGGGAATACCGTGAGCTGCCTCCTACCCTTGGCAACGTTTCGTTGGCTAAACGCTCACATTTCTCGCCCCTTGTTGAGGCCGACAATGTCAAATCTAAGTTGGTTTATAGTAACCTCATTGTTAATAGTGATTTGTTTGTAACGCGTAATTGCATGAGAAGTATTAGAACCGTTTTGGAGGTTTTCAAATGTAACGACCTGAAGAAGCCGAGTAAAAGAATATCGCAATTGTAGTGAAGATGAAAAAGAATAAATGTTGATTGATGGAAAATAAATTATTATTTTTCTTAAAAATATAGACTACTAGGAAAGCCGGAACCGGCTATATCATAAGAATTAAAATCATTCATTTTGAAAAGAATATAAGGTTTTTAAGGTATTACTCAACAGCTTTTACCTCAGTTACTGTATAGAACAATGTATTCGCTTGACCAGGAAGCACTGCAACGCCAGTATCCTTTATATTAAACATCTGATTTTCTTCTGGATCATGGAAAAGTAGCTGTTACAGAACAGAGAAAATTGAATATTGAACTAAATTAGTAATTAAATAAGCATCTAAAATGGTGTTGAATTGAGAACAGCCATTGAAAACAATATCTATGAATAGGTGAATCTTTTGTTGGCAAGTGGGAATTTGTTTGAGATTCATGATGTTCTAATATATCTACATCTAAAAGTTCTATTGATTCCCTAATGGAAAATATACTTAAAACATTTAAACTAATGGAGAATGGATTAAAAGATTTTAAGGGAACGGAAACAAGAATTTTCCTGTTATCATGAAACTAAGTCAGCACTTGATTAAAATAATCAATTCTTAACTAAAATCAGGCTTTACTAAAAGCTCTTCAGAAACATCGTTTTGGAGTTACAAATGATATAGTGGAAGTTCGTTACGAATTTTTTGCATTTTCTATTATTGAGTTTTATAAAAACCAAAAATAAAAAGCAAAAAAATTGTTATAAGCTTTAAACTTGTGACATTGGACTCCACTAGTGCTCTGTAGTACCGTGGAGATAATGCACGCCATGTATCCTGCAGAGCGTCCTATAATTCTAAAATTTTCGCTGGTGGTGGATTCATGGCAGTGACAGCAGTTTGAGTGAATCCCAGATGTTTCGATCGCGTTTAAATTCGGTGAACATGGGGCAAAGACGTGACGGCAAGCACAAATGAATGCTCCTCCAAGTATAATCGAGTTTCTATGGTCTTATGCAGTGGTGCATTGTCCTGTTGAAAGAGGCCTAACACGTCAAGGTAAATGCAAACATGCGAATGCTCCACAAGAATGGTGACACAGCGGCTACCGGTATCTCGGCTCCTATTGTTTGCCAGCTGAACACACCCCATACTATAACAGCCACCGTTACTCGCATTGTCCGTTGCAGGCATGAGAGATCCAATGTCCCGAAAAGTTTTCACCACACCCGGAGTTGCCCATCTGCCAGAAACAGTTGAACCACGATTCGTAAGACCAGGCTACACGTTTCCAGTCATCTGAAGTCCAGTGGCGGTTTCCCAAACCTAGGGGAATCGCAGTCTTCTGTTTTGTGGTCGGCAAATGCACCCAGGTGGGCCGTTATATCCGGAACCCCATAGAAAACAGGGAACTTGTTTGAACACTGATGCTAGTATTAAATCAGCATTGAATTCCGCTATATTTGCGGCAATGTTGCACATGGACCGAATGTTACGATGCGTGCCAGACCCTATTTTGTTTCGGCCACATCGATCTTGCAGACTGGATATTTTCCCTGATGTGCTATATTCCATGTACACCTTTGAAATCGTTGAATGTGTCGCTGAATGTGCAAATAATATTGAATAGATTGCTAAAGATATTTATGGTCATTGGATCTCTTCTCTTATGCTTCAACATCGGGAATTTTCGAAATGTGGCATTAGTGTTATCCTGGTGTTGATAGAAAAACTGGACTTTCTTGTTAGAGTAAATATATAAGACTCTTTTGGTTAATAAATAATTTGCAATATCATTTCTTGATTTACAAATTATCCCTACTAGGCTACTTCGGATTTTAATTACCGCTTTATCTTTTTATTTTACCTTTCTAGTTCTAAAAATGTAAGAACTATCGTTAAAAATAAATTTCTGATTGAGTAAACCAAATGTATTGATCCAGTATACATATATGAAAGTATACTATATTCTAATTTCAGCATTATAAGTTACACTGCATCCCGTAGTGTGTTACACTATGTCCGAGATACGGGGAACATTTTAATTAGATTACAGAATGACATACAGCTATAATTAAGTGAAAGATAATGTGATAATGAAAACAATAAAAATCTTTCACTTTATCCAATGAATAACAGAATGTTTTTAAAAAAGGACATAAACATGGAAAACATAAAAACACAAGAAAAACTCTAAAATGAAACTCTATGCCTCTTGTACACTTACGCGAGAAGTACCAATACTTAATGCTGTGACTCTTCACGTGGTCATATAGTATGTTGGCGTAATTTGTTTAGTCTGTTACAAGTGGAAAAGAATATGGCCGTCGGCAGCTTTAAATCAGATATGTTCTTATTTAACATGGAACGTTTCACGACTGCTGAAATGGCTGACATGCATCCGTGGGGAATTATCTGAGCGACACCTTTGGGGAACGAAGAGATAGGCCAGAGAGGTTCCATCGCCTGGCCACCAAGATTACCCGACTTTATAAGCCACTATTTTTTTCTGCTGGGAACATACGAGGACCATCGTGTAAGAGACTACCATTTACTGAAGAAGCCTCCTCTCAAGAACCGCTGCCACCGTTGCTATTGTTCGTGAAATGCAGAGAATCTTGGCCATGACGATAATCAATGCTTCGACGTTGTCATGCATGCATTGCTGTTGTCGGTCGCTATTATGAACAGTTTGTGAATGAACATGTTCTTCATTATCATATTCATTCGTTTTTATACCACCTCCACCACATCTGTGTCAACGCCCCAGCGTCGATAGGTGATAAGTTATAAAAAAGTTATAAAAATACTTGTGTGTGTGTATGAAAGTGTATAGGAGATTATCTCCTTTCATTGCTGTCAAAACTAGATTTATTCTGTACTCATTTATAAACTTTATAATGCAATTGTGTGTAATTAGCAATTTCCTGAGATGAAATCACATTGTTATCTATGGCAAATATATGGAGAAAACAGAAAGGTAAGCTTTTTTTTATGGACGAAATTTAGTTTATTGTTTAAAAGTGCACAATACATATATTAATATTTACATGATACATACACTATATTTACACTGTAAATATACTAATATTTACACATTTTTAACTGTACGTAATGCATTTAATAACTTAATTTGGATAAAGAAAAAAGGAATTTTAAAAAACTCGGAATAGGTGAACAAAAACTTTCGGATCGTTTAGATTCAAATAAAATTTAATTAGATCATATGTGATGGGTTTAATTAAATCTATGATAATTTTAATTATATATTTCGTTACGATCTTCTAATATTAGTTTCATGTTTAATTGATAAGGATTGGGTAGAATTATTTTTATTGATACATTTTCTAATTTTTTTGCAATATTAGAATAAATACAGGGACAAAAGTGCATTCTATGCATTCCAAAAAAAAGTTCAAACATCATCAAAGAAGTGCCAAATTTGAATGAAACTCCATTTGCAACTAGTCTACGTTTCCATTAGCTATTCAAATGAAATATAGTTGTAAAAAAAAATATCAATGGAAGTACCCACCTTGTGGTCCATAGAAAGGACTCAGAGATTTGATACACACATTCTTCTTCGTGCATCTATTGCTTTCACCACTACTATCACTAATACCTTGAAGTTCAACGAGCAATTGCTTGTAATTCGAGATAGGCCGCAACGTGGGACTGTAAAGCCCGTTTTACATTTACCATTTCACTCGCCATAAATGGAAGCCATAACGCAAGTCATGTCAGGGTATATTACGAGTGATTAGTGTACCGCTTTACACTTGCCATAACGCCTTCCATCACACGGAACATTTACACTTCTCAATTGTCATCATGCCTACGTTTTATTTACGAAAAAAATAGCATTGATTTATATAAAAACCATTTAGTCAATGCATCAGATAGGTGAAACAATGTTTTTAATTAATTAAAATAGGAAATATTCATGTTTTTTTTCATCGTTTTGTGTTTCTTTGTTTTCAGTTTCGATAAATCAGTTTCGATAAATAATTCAGTCTCGTTAAATCTCGATCAACGACGATATCTTTTCGAGATCTCGGTTGCTGTCGATTCAAATTTTCAAGCCGAAATTCTGAAATGATTTTGATTAATAATTTAACATTTTTTGAAAACATCCACAAAAACAAAAGAATAAGATGCCCTCCGATCGTGAAAATCATTTTTGTAATTGGTAATTTCGAATAAATAGATACAAATCGATTGGACTTCCAAGTTCTACAATTCGTCACCAGGAGCGTTGGTGTGACATCTCGCCATCTCGAATGGCGCCATTTCTTCAAAGATAGCCCCTGCGCTATCTATCACCATCTCCTCGACATGTGTGATATCGAGGTGATGGCGAGCATTATGGCAAGGTTATGGCGAGTGAAATGATAAATGTAAAGCGGCCATAAGAAGCCGGCTGGTCATGCTGACAAATGCTTTGCCTTCTGGTTGGTAGTTATACTACTGGGGAAAGGTGTTGAAATCGATGGATGCGCTCTGGTCGACCCGACGTTACCATCTCTAGAGACAATCGGAATGATGAGATACCATTTTGAGATATATGGCATCTTATCGGGAGCAACTGATATCCGCACCATTGCTAGTCCAATTGCAGTTGGAGACTTAATATTCCTCTATTATGGATAATCCATTTAGAATGGTGCTAAACCTCAGATATGGTGTGCTCTCCAGGGCTCTCGTATTTTATTTATTGATGATTCTTGCAGCAGATGATGATTGTTTCAGAATATGGAGGAGGACTGGGCAGTGTTCATATCCTGGCAATATTTTCGAAAGAAATATAGGCATTACAGCTGTTATATTGCTTTGAAGAGCTATTTTTTATGATAGCCGATTCTCTTTCATAGTAATTCGAGGAACTTAAATGTGTTACGTATTGGAGATCCTGCGACCTCTGCCCTTTGCCATTTTGCCCTGTGTGTTATCACTGCAATTCAAACCCTTTCTTGGCCAGTCAGGTATTCAAACTTGTCCCCCGTGGAGTATGATTGGAAAATACTGGGAAGTCAACTAAATCCATCTCAAGCATCTTTTGGAACATTTACCGCAACCTAGACGTCATGTGTCACAAGACAACCACTTGAGTTTTGTTTAACTCTATGCCGCGCACTGTACTACCAGTGTATCTCAATGAAGTACTAATTATGTAACAACGATGCTGCTATTTTTCAAAAGAAATATGTGCTTTTAATTTGAAATTTCAATCAATTCCAATTCTTTCATCCAAATGACACGTAAAAAGTTTCATTCAACTTTGAGGCTTCTTACATAGTTATTCGATTTTTTTTTTGTTATAGAGTGTATATGGTCTGTATTTAAAATATCGAACCATATATAAGTAATTGACACAGTTGAATGATTTTTACAATAGAGCGGAAAAACATTCTCTGAGAACAAACAATTATAGGCAGCAGAGCCATTACTACAAAATTAAATAAAGTTAATAATACTGTGTAATAAAGTCTCAAATTGCTTAAGACAAAAGTAGAAACAATTGCTATCAAATAAAAAGGAATTAGTTCTGAAAAAATAGCAATTAAAATTTGTGCATATGATAATTGTTAAGAAGGAATTATTTAACTCTTTAATGAAAGAATTATTGAATGAGTATAAATATAATAACCAAGACAGAAAATAAGTATAGATATATCAGTATAATAATCTTGTTAGATATGTTATTATTGCTGAAATTGAGTAAAAGCTTCATAATATAAATCCTATTATTCCTAAATATTAGTAAATCCTTCATAATGTTATTGTTTTCCGTTTGACTTTAATTAAAATATCATTGCTTCTCATAATTAGCAGACCTCTTTAATATAATAATTTTGCATATAACTATTTGACTGTACAGAATTTTAATGAATATATGATGGTAATGAGAACATATACTGTATTACTTTTCACTACACATTTGATTATTATGCTATCTAAATTAATAATCTCATCACTAGTCATTCAGATAATAATTACAATATACTTTTATTAGAAATAATATAATATAATTGTGAAATAATTATTTATCTATGTTTTCTATAATAAGTAATATAAAAAAATATCCTCAGTATTTTAATCTCTTATTTTATTTACTTCGCGGAATTAATAATTCTGAAAGATTTACTTCAAACTTTTTTTAACCAATATTTCTAGAAGCTCTAAGATATTTAAAACACTTAATCCTAAATAGAAACCAATTAAACCCCCTATATTTGCTAGAAATATATCAAAATTATACCATTTATATTCACTTATCACCTGCAGATATCGATCAACATAGTAAATATTAATTTCAGAAGTTTTTGTTTTTCCTATATTTTGATAATTGTCATCAGTCACTACATTATAGATATATTGTTGACATTTACGTGGACATTTACAGTGACTGATTGTGGCTTTCTTAATTGTTTCTTCCACTAATAGCATGGTTTTGTTGATTGAAGTCGGTGTATTACAGTAAGGTAAGTCATAGTCTAGGTAAGGTAATCTGAAAATAAAAGTTAGACTAACATTAGAAGGTCACAAATTAATTGAAATGTTTCATTGGATTTTTTTTTTTTTATATTTTTATAAAAAGTAAACAGGAAAAGTAAGTAAGTGTCATTTTTAATTTTTTTTTCATTCAGAACTTTTCGTTTTGTCTTATTTTAACTTTCATAAGCCACCTTCTCATGTTTGTGAAAAATGCAAGGAACATGAAGGAAACATGCAAATGAAGTGAAACGTACAGGAAATGACAAGTGGGCGACGGTGAACAGCGCGATTTACACTGGGCAATGGTCAATTGGGCGACTGCTAACTATGGATGGTCATCTGGGCAACAGAAATTCAAAACATTTTGTATACTTAGCAGGCATAAGATGTTGTAGATTTTTTTATATATTTTTCATAAATATTATATATTTTATGAATTTAATATAATTATAAATACAATTACGAATATAATTAGGAATTAAATGTTATTATAAATAGAGTTAGGAATACTAAATAGGAAATAATTAATTTAAAACAAAAATTTTGTTTTGAATTTCTTATACTTTTTTTGTTTTAAAGTATATATGTAAAAAGTGTAAATATGTTTATTAACTACAGAATATGAAATATGAAAAGCTGCTATTCATCTACTACCGGGTAAATTTAAATAATATTTTATTATTAAAATAATAAATAATAATTGTTTAAAGAACGTGTAAATATAAATTTGAAAAATATTTATATATGTTACATCTATACATAAAACAATTTTTTTATAAGTTTATTAATTCATAATTTTAATTAATATTCATGATTAATATTTACAGAAAATCCGCAATAGCGTATGCCTGCTAAGCGTGCAAAAATTTTTTTAGATTTCTATCGCCTAGTTAGCCATCGCGTAGTTGTCCGTCGCCTGGTTGACCATCGCCCAGTTTCCGTTGCCCAGGTGACCATGTCCCATGTAAAGCAGTGTATGATATGATTAATATTTAAGAAAAATTTCAGAATATCCCTTAAATTTGAATTCATATCTTATTTTATATGTTAAGATTATCCCATTGCCTTTCCTGCATAGCCTTCTAATTAAGACGTCGCGCCGTCTTTCCATAATGCAAATGTTAAGGAATCTGGGTTTGAATACCGGCATTGGCATGGATATTTTCAGGGTTTGCCTGCTCCTTCATTTTCCCTTTAGTTTTCAAGATAGGTTATTTAAGTAGGGAGACCAGATTCCTACCCGCCGCGACCTCGGATAGCGGATGAGGGAAGCGGGATTGCTCCAAATAAGGAATAAGAAGACCAATGGATAAGCAGAGAAGTGGCAAGGGTTGCACTATTTGTACAATGTTGTCCATCGAAGCCTCAACCCAACAAACTACGGTTGAGATTAAGTGAATGAGTGGGTGAGAAGATCCTGCTTTCTATTAATTTTTTCTTATTAATCTATTGAAAATATTTTTTTTTTGAGGGTTGTCTCAGTTATAATCTTTGGGGATAGTTGGAATTTGAAGAAAGCATAAATATACTTGATAATTCGGAAGCGACTTTACTGTAACAGGATATCGCAATTAATATTTCGATTGAAAGATAATCATTTTGAACAATTCGATAGAAAATTGAATATATTCCGAATATCGGAAAAACTTCTAGTTTTCAACACTCAAGAAAATTCCTTTAATATATTAACAAGAATACTTTAATTTAGTAAAGGATAAACTTAACATCCAACATATGGAAATCATAATTTTGAATTTGTATTGATGGATATTTTCAAATTCTCATTAAATTTTATCGTAAGTTTCTCCGAATTGAACCCGAAGAATCACGTTAACATTTAATGTTAGAATTATTAATCTATTTATCATTTTCAGAAATTTCTGTAGCTGTTTCAGTGTTTCGTTGTGTTTTTCAGCTCTTGAATGCAGTATTTCAATGTAAATTGATTCGATCAATCGAATAACATTCTTTTCATTGATCCGAAGCAAAACTTTATAGCGTTCCATCTTTTAAGTTATCAGTATACTGCTTTCATTCGCTCTGTTTGACCTAAACGCTATCGGATAATTTTAGCTTTGTTAAATTATAGGAATGGAACAGGAAAATTTAATTTCATTATAATAAGAATATTGATTCACTCAACATATATAAAAGTGAGCTGTAATAATTATAATTAGAAAGAACTAGTCGGCTACCCGTCGCTTCGATCCGGAAGCCTCGCGTATATAACGGAAAACAATTTGTTATTTATTTAAAAAAAACATACACACAAATTACATCAAGTAAAATAAAACTAAAAATTTTTTAAAGTTTTTAATTTTTTTATTTTAATTTTTGATGTCTATATTCTCTCAATCCACGACTGCTTTTAGAATCAGCAGGAGAGTCGTACTGTAACTAATGAAGTACTGGTTCTTTCTTTTTTGACTTTGTTTTTTATTGAATTGTTACTTTTCAGTCAAAGTCAGTTCAGGTTTGACAGATAAGTCAAAAAAACATTGAAGAGAGTTGTAGTTCCCATGGACTAATGGATAAGATGTCTGACCTTGGATCAGAAGGTTGCAGGTTCCATTCCTGTCGCGGATGTTTAATTGTAAATATTCTTTCTATTTTTCATTCTCACAGAAAACTGCGCCGGACAAACAGACAGACAGAGAAATAAAAGATTTTAGTAATATAGATTGTTACTTTTCAGTCAAAGTCAGTTCAGGTTTGACAGATAAGTCAGAAAAACAATATTGTGTGCCTACTGCTGCCACTTCCTCCTCCCGAAGGTGAAGCTGCTGCTGAAGCAGAAGATGAAGAAGGAGACGACGAAGAAGAATTAGAATATGAAGAGAGTTGTAGTTCCCATGGCCTAATGGATAAGATGTCCGACTTTGAATCAGAAGTTGCAGGTTCGATTCCTGTCGCGGAAGTTTCATTGTAAATATTATTTTTATTTTTCATTCTCACAGAAAACTGCGCCGGACAGACACACAGACAGAGAAATAAAAGATTTTAGTAATATAGATTGGGCTAATATTTCATGAAGAAAGAAACAGAAGTGCTGATTTAACAGTATAAAAAGTAACATTATTTTAATAAATCACTCAGTCTTTAAAAGAAGCAGAAAATAATGAATTTTTTAGCTACCGACAATCCATTTTTGTTTGTAGAAGACTTTGGATGCAGTCCAAGCGACATCTATCGTGTGTTCTTCCATCGACACAAGGTAACTTTATTTGGTTCAAATTATTTATCTGAAATAAATTTTTAATGTAGTTTAATTTTATTTCATAAAGCATTGAAACATTTCTTTCTTACTAAAAGTAATAAATTGTAGCAAGACTTTTTCCGTACTACGAACTATAAATCGTTTCAAAAACTACCATTTTTTATTCCATCTCAAAAGTTCGATCCTATATAAAAAAAGCTCTTAAATGTAATGTAAATACGCTAAAATCACAATTCCATATAATGTAAATATGCTGTAAAATGAAAACCGAATTACATTACGTCTACAAACCAAAATTTCTGGAACCGTAGGAACACGTTAAGCACGTGTTGGGGGCGGCGGGCAGCAAATAATTTATGTTATTAGGGGCGGCAAATTTTGCCAGGCACCCCGGAGCCAATATACCTTGGCGTGACCCTGCTGGTAAGGTTAAACTCTTAAATATGAATGTTACGAAAGTAAGTGCATTCTTTTTTGAATTATCTAAGAGTATTGTATTTTGGCCCTTATTTAAAGATGGCCAATAGCATGTGTTTCTACATATATTGTATTTTTTACGCAGAATACCGTCAATGTCATTTTTAAGTATGCAAGATTTGAAAATATAAAGAAATATATTATTATTTTTGGTACAAGTGTCTATCATTAGAACCAAAATTAATGCATTTTGAAAAGGATACAGGCATAAAGATTTTAAATTATTACTCAATAGCTTTTACCTTAGTTACTGTATAGAACATTTTTTTCTCGTGACCAGGAATCAGTGCAATGCCAGAATCCTCAATATTAAACATCTGATTTTCTTCTGGATCATGGAAAAGTAGCTGTTACAAAACAGAGCAAATAAATATTGAACTAATATAGTAAATAAATAAGCATTTAAATGGTGTTGAATTCAGAACATCCATTGAAAACAATATCTGTGATTTGGAAATTAAGAATTTGTTTGAGATATTTAATATTCTAATATCTCTATTGAGATTCTTATTGTTCTAATATATCTATATCTAAAAGTTATATTGATTCCTAATGGAAAATATATACAAAACATTTAAACTGATGGAGCATGGATTAAAAGAATTTTTAAGAGAACTGAAACAGAGAATTTTCCTAAACCATATTATATAATTTCTTTAATTACTATTTCAATTCTCCATACACCACACAGACGATATTTCGTAAGGCTAATCGTCATACTTTTTCAAGCCACTTTTAATCTCCTGGGAAGAGAGAACCAATTCCCTCCTTCCCAAACACTAAATTCACAAAAAACAAACAAGAATTCCAAAAAGTGCCAACAAATCAAAAAGCGTGAATCATAATGTTCACCTCACTTTTATATGATCAATTCATAGTTCAAATAATTGTCCATTGTTCATTCTTTAAATTATTTGAAAAATTTTAAAATCTTCAATATTAACTTCTTTTAAAAAAGGTCCTAAATCTTTCTTCTTATTTACTTGAAAAAAATTCAATACCATAACCAAATTCAAAAATTCAAGAAGAAGGAAGCTTTAGGATTGGATATGTTTTCAGAAACAGAAGGCGGTTTCTTTTCTTTATGTACAAGTCAATCGAAACAACTGTTCATTTATCACTTCTGTATTTATTAATTACAATTCTGACACTCCATCAAGTAAACATTGTTTTATATGATGATTTTACAAGCTTTCAACTATTTCCCCACAGAAAATTTGTTATAGAAAGAAGTAGCAAACTGCCGTCAGATTTTACAACACAATGAATATCCAATTGACGTTACAAACAAATATAAGATGGAATTTACAACGCATTTACATGCCGATTGAAAAGACAAGACAGTGAAGCAAATTTTACTTTTCGTATCATCCAACAATTGAATAATAATTAAAAAACATTTTTAATGATATTGACATCAAGATTACTTTTAGATTGACCAATCATCTTAATTTTCCTTTCAGTAAACCTTGAAAAGAAGTGATTGAAAACAAAAGAGTAGTTTACTGTTGACAATGTATTAAGAACGATGGCCATTACTTTGGTCACACGTCACGTATTATTCAGAGATAACTTGAGGAACATAAAAGAGCAGTGAAACAGGATGATATTGAACATTACAATACTGCTAAACATGTTTAAAAGCATAATTATTAGTTGGATTTCAACAACATCACCGTTTTGGACAGATCAAACGATACTATTATCTGAACCTGCCTGGAATCTTATTACATTATAAGAAAACCTTACAACACTGGACTTTCTGTTAAAAATATTCAGAAATATTTTTAACAGAACCTTTAACGATTACGAACCTTTCCCTGCAAAACATCCCACCCGCTCCTCTATTCTTTAATTGGACAAATCCAGCACATCTGTAGACAATAGATTTTCCTTCATTAGCATATGACCTCACTATTTCTTTTTAGTCTAACACTACCACGATAATTCATTCCGATGAAGACCCTTCTTCGGGTCGTAAGCTGATAAAGTTTAGTTAAATATTTTTAAATGTCATTCTGTGTGATTTAGATTTTTTAAAAGAATTTTTTACCACAAATAATAAGCTACATTTCCCTCTAAATATATATTTCATTCCAACATAATAAATTACACAATTAATTCTACAATGTAAACAATATCTGCTTGTAAAACACAATACAAAACGTCACGATGTTTTGTGCACACGAAACAAATTTTCTGCATCAAAGCATATAGACAACTGACGATTCTGTTATTATCTGCTACCAACATCGTAACTTATAAAAACAGCTAGAGGGTGCTTTAGTA
The DNA here is from genome assembly GCA_023159025.1 of Thereuonema tuberculata. Classification (NCBI taxonomy): domain Eukaryota; kingdom Metazoa; phylum Arthropoda; class Chilopoda; order Scutigeromorpha; family Scutigeridae; genus Thereuonema; species Thereuonema tuberculata. Next base: position 78,119,185 of record JAFIDM010006943.1, read on the forward strand.
TTGCATTATTTCTACTGACTAAAATATGGTTTTTAATTCCTGATCGTGAGAAAAACGCTCATTATTTAAGTTCTGCCTGGTTACTGAAAGCAATTCTGTAATATTTAATAATTAAACATTATTAGACGAACTGGATAAATCAGTGATTCAGATAATTTTGATTCTAAAAAGGCTGCTAGTCTTTCTTTTAAATGTTCGAGGAAACTTTATTAGATTTCTATTTTCTGCAGAATATCATTACTCCCTTTAGCAATTAGAATCTATCATAGCAACAGAACAAACGAAATCCTTGCTCTTTTTACTGATCGCATAGGGCAAATTGGCACAGATCGTAACGTTGATTTCAAACTATTAAAAAATCACGTTTGAAGTTCATAATATATAAGTAAGTGGTTTGAATGTGCTTGCTGGTACTGCCAATCGGAGGTTTTGTTGGTATTCAGTGCGGATTTTTTTTTTGTGTTTCCGGCAGATGATTGTGCGGAAGGTTTTATGTTATTGTTGGTCACGTGATTATTTTGTTTCAGTTCCGTCATAGATGTTGAAGATTATGGATTGAATTCCATGTCTTATTTTGACGAGATTTACCTCTCTGCTTACTGTCAACTCGTGGAAGGTAATATTAGGCGGGAGCATGTGAAATCACTGGCGGATGATCCTTATAAGAGGGGAAACTGGTGGTTAGTAGCGGGGATCAAATTGGTGATAAAATGCAGTGACCTCGTTTTATTCGTGTTTTGTGTTGGGACGGTCAATCATGGGATTTTGGAAAAAGGTTTAAATTATATATTTTTTTTTTTGGTATAATGGTTTGCGTTTTAAATTTTTGGTTAATTTAATTTTATTTCTGCCTGGTTTGAAAAATTTTAATGTTCCCTCTACGGTTAGGGAACTTTTAGTTTATTTTCAGTCAAAATTGAATTCTCGCTACCTCTACACGTTCGATATTGTCAGGAGGGAGACGGTCTATGTAAATGGAAGTCCACGGGGTCATTTTGTTCCATGTGTCGGTGTGTGGTACTTGAAGGGGTTGTGCTTTTGAGTTTTATCGTTCCTGGCCACTGCATTTCACCACCAATTTTATACTACCGAACTAACAAACACTTTCGCTATACTGTAAGGGTCATGTGAAAGACAAAAGCCGAGACAGGAGGTAAGCCTAATTTCGGATTTTCAAATATTTTCACACATTCTTACAGAATCGGACGCTTCGTAAATATTCATTGGTACTCTGTTATGTAATGTATTGAAGGTGGCCCATTCTAGCAAAACAGCTGTTTTTATATATTTGGTTTCGATTTTCATCCGAAAGTTACA
>JAFIDM010006943.1:78120511-78139000 GCA_023159025.1 Thereuonema tuberculata
ACAGCTGTTTTTATATATTTGGTTTCGATTTTCATCCGAAAGTTACAACATATGACGTTAACTTCCGGTTCCGCTTCTTGAAAATAGTTCCATTTCAGCCATATTTTGCAACTCAGAAAAAAAAAAAACCACCAGCGGTACCATGAACGACTCAAAACTATAAGTTCATCTTATTACCTTCGTTTATTAAGATATTTACATTAAATAAAATAAATGTAAATTTTCGGAACGATTATTCATCGACTTTCCTTCTTCAAACCTAACTTTCAACTAACAATAATGGGATAACACAAATACGAATTAAAACAATTAATAAAATCATATTATATATTATCGTCGCGGTGAGAGTTGAACCAGGAAACACATTATCATTGACTAATTTCTCCAGTATCAATGCCGAAGGCTCCGCAGAAAATATCAATCTCAATTATCAAAAATAGGAAATATCAAAAATCTCACATATATCTTCTTGAAATCGACGAGCAACGTTACGAATAATTTCCCTACTTGTTTTTTGAGACCTTTTCCTCGTGGAAACGTTGAATGTGAATCCAACGACCGCCATTTTGTTTTACACTTGAACGTGAGCGACAGGCCAGGAAAGATAAATCTATCATCTGCGTTGCATTCTGGGAGGATCATTTCTCACTGCGAGAATTGCAATACTATTCTTGATATGATAGAGTTATTACAAAGCCATATTTTTAAATCTGTTAATTATTGAATTAATGCTTTAAAGATTACTTTACTTTTGGAATTTTTCTGGGATACATTTAACTCATTATCCACCAATTTCATAAATCTTACATCGAAATCAATACCTTCATTCCTATTCATGCTTCTTTCTTTTGAATTTCTTTTAATTAAACTTTCAATTATTTTTCTTGATTTGGTATTTTGTTCATTATATAAAATTTCAACCTCACTATCTATACGGTGAACAAGTTTAATGCTATGTTCTGCCAATTCTCATCTATCAATTTGTTTGCTTTTAATGTTGTTTACACGTTCGAGAACTCGTTCACGGACCGTTCTGTTCGTTTCTCCAACATTAAAATTTTTACACGTACTACAATTTATTTTATATACTACTCCCATTTGGTTGCTTTTTTCACTTTGATTGAATATTTTTCAATTGTATTCAAAACCAATTGTTTCTGTATTCAAAACCAATTTCAATATTATATTTTTTACAAATTTGCTTCAAATTTAAGCTATTATTATTAGCATACGGTAGCATGATTTTATTTTCCCAATTATTATTTAATTCTTTAATATTAAATTTGTTATAATTTCCAATTGCTTTATTAATGAAAGAATCTTTGCATTCATTCTTGTTTAAGATTTATTTCATTCTTACAATACTATTTTGAAAATCTTCTGTCGAGTTAGCAGTTACACCATTCTTTTTATATAATTTTCAATAATATTCCTTTTTATATGCCAACTCTGTCCAGATTTAAAATTTAAAATATTGTCACTTTGAAATTCTTTACTATAGTGTTTTAAACGTAACTCATTACCTTTTTTGACCAAAGTCATATCCAAAAAATTTAATTTATTATCACATTTTTCTTCTTTTTTAAACTTCTGTTCTTAATTTTTTTTAATTTTAACTCTTTGAAACGGTTAAATTCTCTAACAGTACCTTACCAAATAATAAGAATGTCATCCGCATACGTACGTATAATACTCCACATCAAATTTAGAATCTTTCAATAGTTGATTTTCGAAAAAATTCATATATATATATTGCACAAACTTCCAGATAAAGGAGATCCCATGGGAAATCCCTTTATTTGTTTATAAATTTTTTAATTATAAATTAAATTGTTTATAATATTAATTTTATTATATTCATTAAGTCGCTGTTATCCATTTTGAAAGTTGACAAAAGATTTTGGTTCTTATAAGCTAATTTTTCCACATATTTTTGGTTTACAAAAATGCTTTCTGGTGCTTTTTGGTGCTTTTTGGTGCTTTCTGTATACATATTTTCTATGTCAAGCGAAAATATGTGAAACTTCTTTTTATTATTGTAAAGGTGTTCAAATTTTTTAGTGAGGTCTTTAGAATTTTTTTATGAAACTTCGTCGTTAGGTAACTTGAATTTAGATAACTTAATAAAGGAATTGTAAGAAGATGAACTTATTCATATATTTTGATTACTAGAGAGAGAATAAGGACTGAATATGGAATTTATACATATAATTTAATGGTTAGACATCAGAGAATAGTTCTGAAAGTAGGAAAATGGAAAGAGCACAAACAATTTTTATCAAAATACTGCTTAGAAAATTGGACACCAAAACCTTTCAGGATAAAAAATCGAGTTTTAATAACAACTTCCCAAACGGACGCTATAGGAAAGGAATCAGAAAGAAAACTAATAGAAGATCAATTAGTAGGTGTAAGAAATTTCATTGTTACATTACTGATGAAAGAAGACTTTCTAAACAAAAATTTAAAAAGAAGATTGACAGAAAATGAATACTTAATGACTATGAATTGGAACTAGAATAAATATAGGAATATCAAACGTAAAGGCAAGAAAAAGAAGATGAAAAAAATAAATATATCAAGATGATTCAAGGATGTAAAGTTCTGATTATGTCATAAATTTAAGTAATCTAAGTTTAATCAAAAAGAAATGGAATTATTAAACAAGGGATTAGACTTTGTGTATTACAAGGCAGAGCTTTTTGATGTTAAAACTGTTGCAAAATTACAAGAAGTGTCTGAAAATATGAAACTTGAATTATTTATTTATAAAAATTTATAAAGCTAACTTTATAAATTAATTAAATAATCTAAAATCTGAACACAACTACGTTAATCCTATTATAGAAAATTCTCCATATCTACACGTTAACTTTCAGAAATCCTTTATTCGTGATATTTCGCAAATTTTATTCAAATCTGCTTCTTCGGACGTTTAAAAAACTCCTTCTCTAATACACAGAATACATAACAATAATACGGCTTACAAAGGTATAGTACATGTAGAAAGCCAAGTGTAATACATCCAAAATGTTACAATATTATTGAGATACAATAAGATTGATGGGAACAAAAACAATGGGAAAGACTACCTCATTATTATTCATTATTGTTGATAAAATTTTTCCAAAATATTACAACCTGATTAAAATACAATAACTTCTTTACTAATATTTTTGATAAATTTTTTCAAAATGTTACAACTGATTAAAATACAATAACTTCTTTACTAATAATTTTTGTTTTACAGGAATTTATCAGTGTTTCTAATGCTTTTTTTAAATTTGTGTAATGTGCAACTGTTAACCTTTAGAAATTTGTCTTTATTTATGCAGGGGAAGGTGTTGATGATACATGATTCTATTCTGAACCTATCTTTTTCTTCGTCAATTTTGAATAGAATGCTGACTATGGGGTCGGGATTGTGTTGTGTTCGCAGACAGTGGTCTCCCCAGTCTGATATTCCTGGGTGGTTGTTAATGAAGGCTTGTACGTGTTCATGCACTCTTTCTTTTAGAGTGCGGCCCGTACTTCCAAAATACACAGAACTGCAATCCCGACATTTTAATTTATATATGACACCCATGGTGTGCATGAAATTGTGGTTGGTGTCGTTCTTGTTTTTCTTGATTAATTGGTTATTTTTGTATTTTACTATCTTAATATCGTTGGTTCTACATAATTCTTTGAAGGATTTGTGTATCTGAGTGCCCAGGGGTAATTTAATGATTTTGTTGAAGTTTGTGTTTTGTTTGTTTTTGTTTTGTCTGTATTTGAAGAAAATTTTGATTGATTTTGAGATGAATTCGGGAGGATATTCATTTATTTCAAATTTGAGTCTCATCTCATTTATTTTGCTGTGCCATAATTTTTTGTTTTCTGTGTTTTTCGTGATTCTTTTGAGGTAATTATGTATTAATGCTCTTTTGGTTTTGATATCGTGTTCAGAGTGGAAGTTTAATACGTGGTTGCTTTTTAGTTCTTTTTCATAGTGTTCATAAGTTATTTTGTTGTTAATATTAGTTAATTTAAGGTCCAGGAATGTTATTGAATTGTCTTTCTCTTCTTCCATGGTGAAACTTAGTTGGGGGTGAATTTTATTAACAAATTGATGAAATTTGCCGAATTGTCTTTGGGTTCCATTCCATAGGATGAGGATATCATCTGCGTATCTTAAATATTTATAATGAATTTTGTTCCATATTAATATGAATTGTTGTTCTAACCAATTCATGTAAAGATTGCACATGGTTCCTGATATGGGGCTACCCATGGGAAAACCTTGTATCTGTTTGTAGATTTTGTCTTTAAATTTGAAAAAACAATTGTCACATACAAATTCAAGAGTATTCATGAAAGTGTCTTTATCTATGTGGTGGATATCTAATATGTCAGTGTTATTTTCGCATATCTCTTCGACAATTTTTAGTGTTTCTTGTATTGGTATGTTAGTGTACATAGATACTATGTCCATGGAGAACATTCTGTATTTCTTTTTCTCTTGGTTAGCTTCTTTTATGCAATTTATTACTTCTTTGGAGTTGGTAACGATTATCTCTTTTTTGAATAAGGGTAACTGTTTCAGTATTTTATGGATGAACCTGCTCAAATTTTGGGTAGGTGATCCATATGAATTAATGATAGGGCGTAGAGGGATGTCTACTTTGTGGATTTTAGGCCGAGGTTCGAATGTTGGTGTCCTACAAAGATTTTGGCATAAGTTCTGATATTGGTTGAAGTTGATTGTTTTGTTATCTTGCAGACTTTGTATTGCTTTCTTAGCAGTTTTATAGGTTTTATAAGTTGGGTCTTCAGTAATTTCTATGAAATCTGATGAATTCAGTAAGTCCAGTGCTTTTTTGTCATAGTCTTTTTTGTCCATGATCACAAGTTTATTGCCTTTGTCTGCTTTGCATATTGAATCCTCCCGAAACCCCTTAATTTCGGAAAGATACCACTTCTTCTGGAAAATTACCAAGCTATAAAGATAATGAATGAAACTAAATACAAGTTATTAAAAAACCAAATGATGGCAACGAATCATAAAATCAGAGACCTACAAAGTAAAGAACTATACTACAACCGAGCTTTGAAAGTCACATTCCCCGCTGACCTTTACAAGAACATCATGGATATGGAACATAGGCAATATAATTCATGTCTTGACAAACTTAATGATAAAAAAAACAAAAAATTACATCACCAAGTCAATGCTCTCTACAAAGAAAAATTTGATAGACATTACTCAAAATCTAATTACATTACCAATCTTAGTAAGACTAAACTCAAGACCCATGAAATGATCGCATTGAACAAAGGCTTTGATTTCAATATAAACCCCAAAGCCAATGATATCAGAGTCTTAAATGAAATTGAAAAAACTAAAGACAGAATTAAAGAAAATAAAGAGAGCATATTTACTATATATGAAAATCAACAGCAAGTCAAGAAACGAAACATACCTTTATATGAAGAAAAACTAATAAAGAACATTTCTAAAGATAAAACAAGAATAATATGCAAAGCAGACAAAGGCAATAAACTTGTGATCATGGACAAAAAAGACTATGACAAAAAAGCACTGGACTTACTGAATTCATCAGATTTCATAGAAATTACTGAAGACCCAACTTATAAAACCTATAAAACTGCTAAGAAAGCAATACAAAGTCTGCAAGATAACAAAACAATCAACTTCAACCAATATCAGAACTTATGCCAAAATCTTTGTAGGACACCAACATTCGAACCTCGGCCTAAAATCCACAAAGTAGACATCCCTCTACGCCCTATCATTAATTCATATGGATCACCTACCCAAAATTTGAGCAGGTTCATCCATAAAATACTGAAACAGTTACCCTTATTCAAAAAAGAGATAATCGTTACCAACTCCAAAGAAGTAATAAATTGCATAAAAGAAGCTAACCAAGAGAAAAAGAAATACAGAATGTTCTCCATGGACATAGTATCTATGTACACTAACATACCAATACAAGAAACACTAAAAATTGTCGAAGAGATATGCGAAAATAACACTGACATATTAGATATCCACCACATAGATAAAGACACTTTCATGAATACTCTTGAATTTGTATGTGACAATTGTTTTTTCAAATTTAAAGACAAAATCTACAAACAGATACAAGGTTTTCCCATGGGTAGCCCCATATCAGGAACCATGTGCAATCTTTACATGAATTGGTTAGAACAACAATTCATATTAATATGGAACAAAATTCATTATAAATATTTAAGATACGCAGATGATATCCTCATCCTATGGAATGGAACCCAAAGACAATTCGGCAAATTTCATCAATTTGTTAATAAAATTCACCCCCAACTAAGTTTCACCATGGAAGAAGAGAAAGACAATTCAATAACATTCCTGGACCTTAAATTAACTAATATTAACAACAAAATAACTTATGAACACTATGAAAAAGAACTAAAAAGCAACCACGTATTAAACTTCCACTCTGAACACGATATCAAAACCAAAAGAGCATTAATACATAATTACCTCAAAAGAATCACGAAAAACACAGAAAACAAAAAATTATGGCACAGCAAAATAAATGAGATGAGACTCAAATTTGAAATAAATGAATATCCTCCCGAATTCATCTCAAAATCAATCAAAATTTTCTTCAAATACAGACAAAACAAAAACAAACAAAACACAAACTTCAACAAAATCATTAAATTACCCCTGGGCACTCAGATACACAAATCCTTCAAAGAATTATGTAGAACCAACGATATTAAGATAGTAAAATACAAAAATAACCAATTAATCAAGAAAAACAAGAACGACACCAACCACAATTTCATGCACACCATGGGTGTCATATATAAATTAAAATGTCGGGATTGCAGTTCTGTGTATTTTGGAAGTACGGGCCGCACTCTAAAAGAAAGAGTGCATGAACACGTACAAGCCTTCATTAACAACCACCCAGGAATATCAGACTGGGGAGACCACTGTCTGCGAACACAACACAATCCCGACCCCATAGTCAGCATTCTATTCAAAATTGACGAAGAAAAAGATAGGTTCAGAATAGAATCATGTATCATCAACACCTTCCCCTGCATAAATAAAGACAAATTTCTAAAGGTTAACAGTTGCACATTACACAAATTTAAAAAAAGCATTAGAAACACTGATAAATTCCTGTAAAACAAAAATTATTAGTAAAGAAGTTATTGTATTTTAATCAGTTGTAACATTTTAAAAAAAATTTATCAAAAATATTAGTAAAGAAGTTATTGTATTTTAATCAGGTTGTAATATTTTGGAAAAATTTTATCAACAATAATGAATAATAATGAGGTAGTCTTTCCCATTGTTTTTGTTCCCATCAATCTTATTGTATCTCAATAATATTGTAACATTTTGGATGTATTACACTTGGCTTTCTACATGTACTATACCTTTGTAAGCCGTATTATTGTTATGTATTCTGTGTATTAGAGAAGGAGTTTTTTAAACGTCCGAAGAAGCAGATTTGAATAAAATTTGCGAAATATCACGAATAAAGGATTTCTGAAAGTTAACGTGTAGATATGGAGAATTTTCTATAATACTAGGTGAAATTCCAGTTCTTAAATACGTTAATCCTAATTTGAAGATGAAAAAAATCAGCGTTTAAAAGAAAATAGGGAAAGATAAAGATCTACAGGTTGTGTTGAGTTTTATAACTATATTTATAATTACTTTGCTTATTCTATTTTATCTTATTTACTTTTATATGTATTTTACTGTCCAATCAATTCTAATCTAATCACTTGTAAATTTCAAATTATCTTTTATGTTTCTTTACTTTTGAATTTTAACAGCTGAGGGTTCCCATAATTCCCTGTAATTTTGAATCTTCAGTTAAATTCAGTTATTAACCCTGTGTTATTTTAAATGCCCCAATGAACCATTAAAGCCCTCAGCCAACGACTGATCATTGTAAATACCCTATAAAAGCAGTTGCTCTCCCAGAATAAACAGAACCCAGTTAGATACAACTTCTGGGTAGGCTAATCTACTTCTTTTCAAGAGCCAGGACACCAACAAAAATCATCACAATTTCTCAAAATCTGATAAGAGTAACCATCTTGTAATTATGAATAAGGTGGACTACATTAACAAATTGGACAAGTTGATTGATGACAACCATTATGAATTAACGGACAAAAATTAGACAATAAGATTATATAATAAAATAAAAACAGTGATCAAGCTACAATAAATTATTCACAAAAAGAAAATATTCTGAAGGATGATTATCAAACACCTAGATTGGAAGGAAGAATAAAAATTAATAAAAAAAGACTACCCGATAAGACCAGTGATCAATGCATACGGAAGTCCTCTACAAAATAAAGCAAGATTTGTAAACAACATTATATTTAAATTCAAGTTATCTAATGAAGAAGTTATTATAAAAATTATAAAGACATCAATAAAAATTAGAACACCTTTACAATAATAAAAAGAAGTTTCACATATTTTCGCTTGACATAGAAAATATGTATACAGAAAGCACAAAAACCAAAAATTTGTTGAAAAATTAGCTTATAAGAACCAAAACCTTTTGTCAACTTTCAAAATGAACATCAGTGACTTAATTAACAAAATAAAATTAATAAGAAATAATACATATTTCACCCATAAAGAAAAAAATTATAAACAAATAAAGGGATTTCCCATGGGATATCCTTTATCTGGAAGTTTGTGCAACATATATATGAATTATTTCCAAAATCAACTATTGAAAGATTCTAAATCTGATATGGAGTATTATAGATATGCGGATAACATTCTTATTATTTAGTATGGTACTGTTACAGTTTAACCGTTTGTATAAGTTAATAAATTAAAAAAATGAAGAATTGAAGTTTACAAAAGAAGAAGAATATGCTAATCAATTAAATTTCTTGGATATGACTTTGGTCCAAAAAGGTAAAGAGTTACATTTAAAACACTGTAGTAAAGAATTTCAAAGTGATCATATTTTAAATTTTAAATCTGTACATGGTTGGCATATAAAAAGGAATATATTGAAAATTATAGTGTATAAGAAGAATTGATATAACTACTAACTCGACAGAAGATTTTGAAAAAAGTATTGTAAGAATGAAACAAATCTTAAAAAAATAATGATTGCAAAAATTCTTTTATTAATAAAGCAATTGGAAATTATAACAAATTTAATATTAAAGAATTAAATAATAATTGGGAAAATAAAATCATGCTACCGTATGCTAATAATAATAGTTTAAAGTTGAAGCAAATTTGTAAAAAATATAATATTGAAATTGGTTTTGAATACAAAAACAAGTTGAAAATATTTTGTATAAGAAATTTAATCAAATTGAAAAAAGCAACCAAAAGGGAGTAGTAAACTAAACTCGGTTAGTAAACTAAACGAAAAGAACGGTCCGTGAACGCGTTCTCGAACGTATAAGCAATATTAAAAACAAACAAATTGATAGATAAGAATTGGCAGAACATAACATTAAACTTGTTCACCGTATCGATAGTGAGGTTGAAATTTTATATAATGAACAAAATACCAAATCATGAAAAATAATTGAAAGTTTAATTAAAAGAAATTCAAAAGAAAGAAATATAAACAGGAATGAAGGTATTGATTTAGATGTAAGATTTATGAAATTGGTGGATAATGAGTTAAATGTATCCTAGAAACAATCCAAAAGTAAAGTAATCTTTAAAGAATTAACTCAATAAGTAACAGATTTAAAAATATGGCTTTGTAATCAACTTTATCATATCAAGAATAGTATTATATAATATGATTTTATTAATTGTTTTAATTCTTATCTGTGTTATCCCATTATTGTTAGTTGAAAATTAGGCTTGAAGAAGAAAAGTCGATGAATAATCTTTCCGAAAATTTGCATTTATTTTATTTAATGTAAATATCTTAATAAAGGAAGGTAAGAAGATGAACTTATTTATATTTTATGAATACTAGAGAGAGAATAAGGACAGAGTACGGAAATTACACATTTGAAGTTCGTTTGATAAAGTCGGGCAGCTACTAACATATAAAAAAAATATACAAGGTAGGCACAAAACTGTATATCACAAATTTCTGGTTTCTTTAAAAAATTATGTAGGGAGTATGAACCAGCAGTTACTAACATAAAAACATTTTTTTTGTAATTTGTTTGACTTCATTAATAACATCAAGATATATTCCCAAATAGAAATCAATCTCACACCTTTAGATTTTATTTAATTGAATATTTGAGGTCGAATATATCCTATTAAACTGATAAGGAATACCCTTAGTTTTAGTAATGATGTAGAAAGCCGAATTCTTTGTTAAGGTAATCGGAAGTTTACACCCATAAAGACAGATGTTGAAAATAAAGTTAAGCTGATGATACGCTAAACCAAATGAATTTACACCAAAGAAGAAAAGAAAAGATAAACAACACGGGTAGTTCCAGGAACAAAATACATTCACAAAATAAACTCAACGCAATATAGTAACATACAATAATATCAAGCAAGACATAGTCTTACAAAATTACATATCAATATAATAAGCATAGAAATAACCATACACAGCTTGTTGAAGGAAGCAGTTGTCAAAACAAATGAAAATTAATAAAAAAAGTTTAAAATTATACAGTAATTCCCCGATTATCGGAGCCCCGATTACCCGCTTTAACCGAGCTTTCAAATATCTCTAGGAATTTTTTTTCGCAAATTTAATCTTCGTTCGGCTAGTCCTATAACCCGCTACCTGGAATCGGGGAATGGTTTCGATACCAACAATCCTGGATTAATATTTAAAAAAAAGGCTGAAACATTGCTGCAGAAAAACGCGAAAGTAACGTAAAACAAAAAACAATTAAGGACTTTTTAAGTAAAAGATCTCTTTAAATATGAAATTTTTGTGGTGTATCTGTATAACTTTTGTATTTGTTCAAATATATATTTAAACCTTGTCGATTTATTTTATTTACAATTTTGGATTTAACCGAGTTTTTCGGTTATTCAGTTAGTCATGGTCCACATTAACTCGGATAATCGGGTCTCTACTGTAATTAACAGCAGTAATTTACATTAACGTTGATCAACAAAATTGAACAATCATATAAACTTACTCACAAATCATAAAAAACTACTCACAAGTTTTCGGCAACTTCACCTGATCACACGGAAACAAAGTACTGGATAGCTCCGCCGAAAATCACTATGTTACGCCTGTTGGAGTATACGCATAGGCACAATAAAGCACAACCACAATTTCTCCTTTCTTTCACTTTGCGAATATTGCACACATCTACCAATGGCTGCTCACTGTATCCTGAGGTGTCTCGGGCTGTAGGACCTCTAAGAAGCCGACTTTAAATCAAGAAGAAAATGTCTGAAAGTATCCGGAGACTTCCAACTTACAGGATGGAACTGCCAAGGTTTTCCATTAAACTGGGCGTAGAAAAATAGAGAAATTCTGCTACACCTACCACAAGCTCATTGCTCCTCCACAATGAAAGCCAGCAACGTCCGTTACCCTATGTAGTTCGTGGCCAGTCTGTCTTAACAGTTTCACGTAACGCACTAATAGGTGCTGCGACGTGGTCATGCTTTACCAATGACCCTTCCAGTAGTGAAAAGAGCCTCGAAACTCCAAGTGATGTCTTCATAAAAAAAAAAAAATGACAAACTCTCCCGGCAACATTCGATTTGCTTCAAATGAAAAAAAAAACAAACAAACAAAACCAAAAAATTAAAAATTTTGATGCAGAAAACTTTCTACTGCATACTTGGAAGGAAAGAAAAACATGGCGACGAAGGAGGGACAAAATAATGGCAGATCAAAGAACACTCTGCATTAACAAAGTGACGTAACGACACGAAGTGATGTCAACGAACATAAAAATAACAAAAAAAGGGGACGCAGCCTGAACAACGAAGACATATCACATAAGGGAAATATGAAAAAGGAGAAAAAAAGGAAATAAAAGAAGCAAAGAGAAGAAAAAATAATGAAATAGAGGAAAAGAGAGAGAAAGAAAAAAACCGTAACAAAATGTTATGGAATCTCTGAATGAAATATTTAATAGCATGTACCTACAATTTTATGTCAGAAATGGTCTTTAGGTTATCGTTTTGATTTAGAAAAAACAAATACAGGAAATGTTTTCAAATATATCGAATGGTGTTTCTAATTTTAACATGATCTAATTATTTATCAATCACTTCATGTTGAAAATCGATTTTTTCATTGTGACCCTACTTTTTTTTTCATCATACAAGAATATCACATATAACCCTCGCCTTTATTTATTTAGATAAAATTTTCACATTATGTAATGTAATAGCAGTTAAACATACAAGAAAATACTTTTCATTTGCAGACCTTTAAAAAATTACAGGTTTTCAAAGTCAAAGACGAAATATTGCCAATGATTAACCAACCTTCTGATTGATCACACTTTCAGAAGTGTCCTTCCACCTAATGTTAATAATTTCTGAAATTAACACTACGGTTTTTTTCTGAAATTCTAAATTAGACAAGTTTTATTAGTCAACAATTTTACTTGATATAGAACTACAAAATATCCGTTCTTCGTACATGTTACAATGATATGGACAAAATGAGAAATTGAAATTATGAGATTAATTCGAAACTTTCGCAGTTGGTTCAAAAATCAGGTGATAGGTACAAAGTAATGTTATATTTGCATTTTGTAACTCGAGATGCCTAGATATAAAATTAATATCGAGATCGGAGACTATAGGATTTATCACCCTTTTCTCCTGTCCTACACATCCCTATCACTACAAAACTTCACTCAATTCATTAAAAATCATGTGATCACTACAAATCTTAATCTATCCCGAAAACACCGTAGAAGTATCCTTCAACAGCCCTAGTGTTATTTTTAAAACTCCTTTCTTAATGAGGTCCTATGTCATACGGGAAACCAATTCCGAAAATATGTTCATGATTTCAAATGTTACATTCATTGGTTTTGGATGTGCATTGGTGAGTGAGTGAGTGAGTGGGTAAATCAGTCAGTTAATATCAGTCACTCATTGTCAGTCAAATTCTATACATTTTGCCGTTGATGGGTATAGATTATTTTTCAGAAACTGTTGTTAAGTTTTGAGAAATAAGCATCAAGTAGCTAAGCATTAAGTGAATGATTATTCAACGTAAATTACTTTGAAACAATTTAGAAGATTTGGAAAAACTATAACGCAACAACGGTTCAGTTACTGCTGCTTGTTTAAGATGATCAGGCACATTGATGGTAACATCGTTTCCTTTTCAGTTCTTTTCATTTTGACCATTTGTTTTGAGGGTTTCCAACATTTTTGTTACAAAATGTGCTCCAGTTTTCATTACAGTGGCTAAATGAAAAGCATTTTGTTTGTGAACTTTCATCTCTCAAAATAATGAAATTGGAAAGATTTCTCTTCTCGGGAGTCTTCTGATTTATAATGTGTCAGATATATATCATATTAAAAAAAGAAAGTTAAAACTATATCATATATTTCTATATTACAGGTAATTTTATTTCCATGTTTATATTTCTGTCTTGAAATGCTATTATTTTAACAAACTTTGAATAACTTTCACTTACACGTAACCCAGTATCAATTGTTGATTCAACAAAGTAGTCAATGCTGATTTTTAAAAATGCAGAAAGGCCTCGAAAGATACTTTGTCCTACAAATTAAATATAAAGTTATAAATAAATGAATTAAAAGGACACTGCTGAAGTATTGAGTTTCAAGCATTTGTATAATCTAGAATCAATTATGATTGTTATGGATTCAAATAAATTGTCAAAGGAATTTTATTTAATCTGATTTCAGAACAACAATGACAGTTATCATTTTTATTTGTTTTTTTATTTTTTTTACAATTTTTTGTATTACTAAAAAATAGAATTCTTTATGTTTAATAATAGAAAAAAAAATTTATTGCACACATAAATAGCAAAAATGTTTTAGAAAATATATTTTATCGAATTATTAATCTAACTATTGAATGCTAGAATTTTGATACGATATTTTATTTTTGCTTTGTTTTGCTATTTTAAGTTATGCTTCTCTTTATCCACATAATTAAAAAATTATCACTTCAACGAAAGGGTATCACAAATACAGTTATGTAAGGATCATTGAGACGTACTTACCAGGATAAATTGTTAAACATTTTCCTCCAGCAGTATAAATCTCTTTTATTACAGTAGATGTATAACAGTCTTGAATATCATTTGCAAATGGGGGACACTGAAATATCGAAATTCATATTTTTTAAATGAATGATTGTTTTGTATTTAGATTTGGTATATTTCATTTTACACTTTATCTTCAATGGATGCTGAAACTGGTAATTCGAAAAGAAAAAGGTTCTTTAAATTAAAATGTATTTTTATGTAACTAAGATGGCAAAAGCTAAATCTAGCTGACCTTTTTGAATATTTGACCTCTAAGTAAAGATCTAAAAGCCAAAAAATCCGGATTATAGGACTTTTTTAGAAACATTCTTCGAAACTGAATAAAACCAATAGTCATTAAAGTTTTTGAAACAGTAATTGGTATTACTGAATAGAAATTTCTTAGTACTTATATGTTATGAATTAATGAAAATATTGCTGGAAATAATAAAAACACATTAACAAAAATAATATATGAAAACAATGATTTGAAGAACAGAAAATTGGATTATTGCAGCAATGATAATTATCTTAAGTCTATACTTCTTCTCTTATATCTTTTCTTCTTATTATATTATAAGTTTCAAAACATCTTCAACCCATACAGAGTTAACATCTGTAAATTGTTTATGTTATTTGAGGCTTGACAAAGAAAAAATATCGCAAATAAATAAATATGTTTCTAGTAAGTGATAATTATCTGCTAAAATGTAAAATTACATTAAAGTTGTTGCTAAGAGGAAATTAAGAATAGGAAAATGGCTATAAGGGGTTATTAGATTTAAAAGTTCAACAAAACATTCCTTACAAATATTCGCATTTATGGAGAATATTTCTAAGAAGGAAACAAATAAATTAATTCACAGTTATTTTATAAATCTATATAGATTTCTAGGATTCATAAGTAATCTTAAAACTTGTTCTATTGAATAAAAATGAATATTAGTTGTAAAAAAATAATGTAATTGGTTGTTTTATAAAAAGCAGATATAATGGAGTTTATTCTTTGCATTCATAGTACTCTTTGGTTTTTCTTATTTCTCCAGTGGTCACGTGATTTTAGATGGTGTCCACTGAAATCTGAATTTTTAACTGTCTTGTAACAGTAACAGAACTCTAGTTGGAAATATTACTTAGAGGATCGTTAGTATCACTCTGGAAATAAATAATTGAATGATTTCAGTTTCTGTCAGAACGTGAAATAAGATCTTTTCCTGCACTACTAAAGTATAAAAGTATCGAACAAAAAATGAAAATTGTTTAATCCTCCTTTATCTTCAAAGAGCAAGGAAGCTGCATGGAAAGAGACAGTTATATCAATATTAATGACGATGTTTATTCTTTAAAAGTAGTTTTCAATGTAAATTTTGTGACTAAGTTAAGGATTGTATTATGCCAAAGCTGATACTACAGATGCGTTAAATAGCAAAGAAATGTTCTTACTGACTTTGTAGTTTTATACCATATGATCTTGACAAATGGAATTACAACTATGCAAACCATTACAAGAATATTTCAAAAAGCAAAAAAAAATTTGTAAAATATCAAGTTTTATTGCTGTAGAACTCTTTACTTGTCTGCAAATAAAAGACCTTAATAAATAATAAAAAGGACCAAACACACAATGCTTTCAAACTAAAGTAGAAAATGGTATTTATAAGAAATTTGAGGAAACCTTAACAAAAAGAATACAGTTATTTCTCAATGTAGTCTAAATCCTTCTCAGTGCCTTTGCGCTACCTGCCTGGAAATGCCTGGATTCCAGCAGAAAAAAAAACATTTTGTCACGATTCAGATGTTTCTTTATCGGTCCAAAAAGATTGAAATCATACGGTGCTAAATTTGGTGAATATAGAGAATGTGGCAGTAGCTAAAATTTCAGTTTCTCTAGACAAGCCTTGGTGTTCTTCTGAGTGTGTGGGCAGATACTGTCTTGCATCAAAAGGACTCCTTCAGACAACAGTCCACGCCGCTTGGATCGAATAGCAGGTTTCACGTAAGTCTCGAGCAAGTTAACTTGCACTAGTGACTGTAGTGCCCCTTGCCATGTAGTGTTTGACAATAACTGCTTTATTGTCGAAAAACACGGTCAGCGTAACTTTTCCAAGTTGGAGTTCGAAATTTCCTGGGTGCCGGTGATGACGAATAATGCCACTCTTTCCTTGCCATTTTTGACTAAGGCGTGAAATGAGGAACCTATGATTGGTCTGTCGTGACATTTCGATCAGTAAATGCTGACCTTCCTCAAAATGATCCAAAATTGTGTGATATGCCTCTACACGAGCCTCTTTCATTTCTTTTGTCAACCCCTCACAACCCATCTGCACAAACTTTTCGGTATCCAGCTCCTCATGAATAATTATAGACACAGACCTGCGACTGATGGACACTTTTGATGCTTTTTCGTCAATTATGATATAGCTAATATACCGAATCAGAATGTCCACTCTTCAATGTTTTCCGGCGTAACAGCTGTTTTTCCTGTCTGAGGCCGGTCATCATAGTGTACGGAAACCATAACTGTCTTGAATTTTTGAACCCAGTTGTAAACCTGAGTCTTGCACATACATCCTTCACCGTGCACCTCGGATATCTGTTGATGAATTTCTGTCGGATTCTCACCTTTCGCAAGTAAAAAACGGATGAATGATCCCATTTTTTCCTTGAAAAATGTTTCCAGCCGGCCCGCCATTTTCGAAGCTTCGGGGCTCTCTTTATTATGTCAACGGAAGCGTAGGTCAGGGTCAAAAGCACCCACCAGTAGCATGTTATACAATGCTGGTCAAATAATCAAGACTCATTATTACTAACGTCCTTTTATATGCTATTTCTAATTTTAGTTTGACTCACCATCGTGTAAGTTATATGGAAATAGTTTCACTGTACAACAAGAATTGATCTCATAGATTCCTCAGCAAAACTAGTGAACTGATCCCGATTCAGAACCCGATTAATTCAGTGATGGCATACTTTTGGAAGACCGATTACTGCTTCAATCTACTTCCAGAAGACTTGTTAAAACACGAATTGTCCTTATGCATTAAATGTCAATTATCGCTAAGAACTGTCTAACTGTTGAAAGGTCACTGTGAGATCTACATTGCTATCAAATTTTAAAAGACAGCTTTTTATTTAGTGAATAGCTTTGCATAACATACTAAGTTTCGAAATCCTAAAATTTCCTTAAAAGTAACTTTCAATTATTTCAGAAAAAAATTATTTTATTTAATAGGAATTTAATGTTTGCCTTTCAGTGTATGTTAAGAACATTATATTAAGAATTGTGTTTATTATTACTGTAATCAAAATATGGATATCTAAATGATGATTGTAAATTAAATATAAGTTGAGAACGCCCTGTTATAAAGGCGAAACCGGTCCTTGTATCATGTTTTTTATGAGGTAAATCTTTTTAGTTTTATTTTGTATGTCGGTGTCATTTATTTTAAAGCACTAAATTCACACGTTAAAATTTACATTGATGATTGTAAATTCTTAGTTATAAATTCTTAATTATAAATTCGATTCTCTCTAAATTGTACATTTGTTTTTCTCTTTCCTCAATTATATTAAAAAGGATAATAATAAATTTCTTAAATGAGAACTTACATGTGAATGAATATGAACGTGCTTCCTCGTTATTTCTTCGAAAGCCCATAAAGTTGTCACATTCTGCTCAGGTAAAAGTATTAAATCGGAAAAGTAAACCTCCTTAGTTTCATACAGAAGTCTGTATTGCCTAACAAGACTTGCCACATGGTGATGGAACGCTCTATCAATACAAAGTGTGAGTGCCTGAGGTATAACATCAGATCTTCTTTCAAAAGTAATTTCTATTGCTGGGCTTCCATATAATAATTCTTCAATACATTTCCCTGTTTGCTGGATAGTAATGGCAATTAAAAAGAAAGAAAAAATCCACCAAATGATCAGCCCAATTTTAGATTCTGAGGTATTCAGATGTTTTAAGAGTATTACTGAATTATTTTGAGTGGTTTTTCTTGTATTGTTGGTATTAATACAAGTGGGTTTTATTTGATGTCTTGCTTGAGACTGAATTTCATTCATCTTTGATGTTTTTTGTTTTTGCTGTTTTATCTGAAAAGTATAATTAAATGGTTATTGTACAACGAGCAATCTTAAAATATTATTAAAAAAAAGAATTATCTTAAAAAAAGGAAATTCTCTTCAAAAAGAGCTATAACATGATCTGCCATAACAGTAATTAAAAAGATAGAAACACACTCTTCCATACATTGCATTAGTATTAAAATATTT
>JAFIDM010006943.1:78144000-78167028 GCA_023159025.1 Thereuonema tuberculata
TTAATACTAATGCAATGTATGGAAGAGTGTGTTTCTATCTAATATTTGATACGGAAAGAAAGAAGATTGTGGAAGAATTTGGTTTAGTAATTAAAAAGATTTGAAAATAAAATAATAGTAATTTGGAAAGACTTCAACAGAAAAAATGAAATTTTAGAATCTCTATTATAAACTTTTCTGAAAATAAAACAAAGTTTAATTATTATATTGCGTTGATAGATAAAAGAATGTATTTTGAAATAGTTGATGATATTAATTACATCATTTATTATTAAAATAAAGAAATTCATTCATTTTCGCAAATGACATTTTGCATTGATAATATAAAATTTATTGAGCTGTCTGCAAAAATCTTCAGTCAAGATTTAAGATCTTTTCAAAATATGTTTGCTACTGTACATATAAGTAAATACAAAAATTTTTACTCAATTTTTGAAAAACCAACAGTTATTATCGATGCTGACAAGATCCAACCAATCTATTAATATTTCATCTGACAGTTACTATCTATCAGAAACATTTGAATTTCCTTTCTCTTTTATACCAATGGCTCCAATTATCATTGGAACTTAGATAGAATTTTTCCAATCCAAAGCGTATCAAGATCGAAATAGTGAAAATTATGATTTCAAAAATATTTCCTTGAAAAAAAATGTCATGATTCCTGTTTTGATTTAGCTATTCCTTCGCATCATAAATAAGCTTCGATTTTTCCCTGTGCTTCAGTACATTCATCTGTTAGCAATTGATTAGAAAATTTCTATTAAATGGCAATTTTACAATAAGGTATTTTTTATTAGATGGAGATTAAAAAATAAAGGGGAAAATAAAGGCCTTCGGTAAAAGAGAAGTAGTCACACTTGTGTAGACCAAAATAATAGTGCTCATATTTTAGATTGAAATATTTTAAATTGAAATTCGCCTAATAAAGGGATTTCGGCGATCAGTATTGATGGACAGCAAAGGTGGCAATTTAAACAAATGTTTCATGTTTGATGCAAATTTTGTCCAACAGTGTTGACGTAATGGAAATGATAACAACAAATGGACAAACATAGAATAATAATGTTCTAGTAACATGGAATAGCCCGGTTTCGGTTCTCATGTGGGTTTCTTGATGGTGGCGATCCGCGCTGGGCAGATTTTCCCGGGGTTCTCCCGTTTCCCCTGCATTTTTCACACCATCCTTTCTCAGTCTTTCTCTCCGTCTGTCCTTCTTTCCGTGGGATAGTACAAAAGATCTTTCAGGTCGACGTGCTCGGAAGTCATGCTACCCACTTTCAATTAATCTAATCTAATCTAAGATGGAATAAAGAAAATTAATGGAATAGAAATTATCAATAAAAAGTTTACTCATGTCCTGCTTATCAACATTGTTTGAATGTGAATTGTTTACAAAGAAATATCCTGCTGGAGAATAAGTACTGTATGTTAATATAATGGTTATCTCTGAAGTAAAATTCAATATTCTGGAAGGTCATAGTATAAGATGAGAATAAAAAGGTTTAGATAAACATATAAACTGTTCCCAATAGTTTCCGAGATAAGAGCTACTGTTGTAAAATTATTGAAAAGAAAGAAAAATTATGATTTGTTTCGAATAGGTTTTTGTTCATGAGACATATTTATTACAGTTTAAAATATTTTTTTTAATTGCATCTCTGACATCAATGGAAATTTGGTTAAGATATGCTGCAAACAGTGTTGCATTTCTGCAAGAAAGATGGACAGTACAAATCGCCGAATGCCGAATTCTGTATATCAAAAGTAGCTGTAACAGCGAATCGTTCAGAATTGAATAATTTCAATAAAACCTTTTTTTTAAGAATGAATATGACTCTGACCTCCAGACATATCGACCTTTCATGCAATATCCAGTATCATATTGTATTATCAAAAATTTTCTCCAGTATTATCGAAATTTATAATTGAATCGTAAAGTAAATAACGAAATATCAAAATACTACATAATGTGAGATACTGGAAATGGCGCAGTCTAAGAAGTATCTTTGTCATAATGTTTTATATTTAGCACAATATAACAAGAACTAGCCGGGAACCGTCTCTTCGCTCCGGAACCCTTGCATCTATAGCATTATAAAAAAAACTTTATTTACTTACGAAATTAATATTGAGATCGGAGAATATACGACTTCCCAGCCCATTGTGGCCTTCTTCACTTAACTCAGGTGTATTGCGGGTTGGCGCCACACACCTGGGGTTGCCGCCATACACTTCATCATCAGTTTGCCAGATTATTCCCTATCATGTAAGAATTTCGAAAAATCCTTCCTTATTCCTTGTCTACAGCATAATGGAAACCTCTGTGAAAAATTTCAGCTTTCTAGGTCCAAGGGTTTGGGGTGGGCGTTGATGAGTCAGTAAATGAGTGAGTCAGGACTTTGCATTTAATATATGTAGATTTTCATGAATTTAGTTTTGTTAATATCATTGATTAGTTCTTTATAGAATATATTTGGATCTGTTATTTTCTGATTTTCAACTCTTATCCGATTCGTTCTTTACATATTATTCCTGGTGTTTTGACATCATGTTTATTTATGAAAACATGATCTATATTTGTTTTCGTATTTCCATGAATTGTACTGTTGTTTTTTGTTGTTTCGTAAAGACGATTTTTGAAACCATTCTTGCTCATAAGTTTTACGTATTTCTGTATTGCATTGTTTTTATTCATTTTGAAAATATCTATATTTACGTCGACAATCAGTATAGTGGGACAATTGTTTAATATATTTTCATTTTTTATGAATAGATTCTCTATTTTAATAAGATTTTAATAATTTGTAATTTAACATTTTGCTTACAGAACGACAGACAGAATAACGGTTTTATAATATACGTTTTTATAATATATAATAATACTAGCCGGGTACCGTCGCTTCGCTCCGGAACCTTTGCATACTTAGCATTCAAAAAAACAAACTTTATTTATTTAGCAAATTAATGTTGCGATCGTCGGAGAATATCTAACTTCCCAGCCCGTTGTGGCTACTCCGAATAACTCGGATGTAATGCGTCACACACCGAAAATTCACATTTTTGCATGTCTCTTGGAAACGCTGAAGCGTTTGTGAATAATTGATACATCGTTAGACAGAACTTTCAAATACAAACATTTTCTCAATATAATGTTCTCTTCCATCTTTTATACTTTTCGTTCAAATTGAGAAAAAGTCAAAATTTGACCCTTTAAAAGGCGCCATCTTGGAAACCAAAAAACTTTTGTAGCATTGTTTTAAAAAAATCTACATTTTGTCCATTTACATGACCAATCTATCTCTTATAGTTTGGTCACAAAATTGGAAAAACATAAAGTCTTATGACAGACAGAATAACGCTTTTAAGATATAAGATATTTCTTATAATTTTCTAAGGGTAACAACATAACTCAGTAAACCAAATTTGAGACCGATGTGGCTGTTGTGTTATAATTGTAATGGGCATTTGTAATTTACAGGTTCTGTGACCCATTGCATATTTTATATTCGTTGTTTAATATACAACTCAGAAATTTTCACGATGTAAAAATAAAAATAGGCCTGAAACGCTTTCGTTTCAAAAGACTGTATGTGTCTCTCACTTTGTTTGGTGGTAATTGAATTCATATTGAATTATTCCTATTGCATAAGCTGCAGATGTTTTAAAATATTAAACATGAACAGATAAAAAATTAAATTTTTAAGCATTTGGGAAAATGAGAATTTTTGATCAATTAAAATGTTTTTAAAAAATAGATTTTCTCTATGAAAAAAATTTAAAAGACTTAAAAGTACAACACTTACTTTATTCCAAAGGAATCTGCTTATGAGTTCTATAAATTCGATACAAACAATTGCATTTAAGTCCAACCATAAACAAGCATTTCCACAAATTTGAGCGAAGACATTCTCTAGAGTCCAAGAATAATATTCCCTGAAAACTAAGTACAAGTTATTAAAAATTATAAATCTGTGGCCAATTACTTTAACGTAAGGAAATGTAAAAGACTGCATTAAAACAGAGACTGTATATTCTTGGCATTTTTTGTAGCAAGTAGAACATAAGATGGAGCTGTTTTGAATTATATTCAGATAGGTATTGATTGAAGAGTTGATTTGTTTCGAAGATGTACATAATGGCTTCTTCATTTCCTTCATAAAAGGTAATCTGAAAAGAAGTAAATTGATTGTGCTATCAATGAATATGTAGTTTTATCATTCTCATCATTTTTTTAATAAATATTATTTAGTATTAAATATTCAAGTTCTGTAAATGATTTATTACATTCATTTGGAAGTAACTAAGTAAATTATATTTTGCAGGCGTAAACAATGAATTATGAAAACTCAATTATGAATCTCAATTACTGTAAAATGATTTTTCAATTCAGTGTTCTGGGCTGTTTTTATCTTAATTTAAAAATAAAAATGTCTTCCAAATGTGAGATTCACTTTTTTTTCATATAGATATCATCATCATCATTCTTTTCACTCCTCCAAGAGGCATAGAAATAATTTAATAGAATTACAAATATTCACAGAATAATGAAGAGTCTGTGGAACTTTAACAAATCAAGAACCTCCATAGTAAACTTGCAACTTAATAGAACGGATCTGCAGACTTTAGCCGAGATTTCATAGCTTTCTATAATAACTTTTTGATCATATTTTTCTATATGTTGTTGTCTACGTACTCAATTTTACAATCTCTATACTTATGCAAATATTAAAAAACCTTGAATATTTTAATATTTTTTCATAATATAGTAAATATGATTATCATTAAAATTGGATTCCTTAATATAGGCGTTTTGTCCGCGCCCCCTTCAGCAGAGTCGACTCGACCAACCCTGCATACCTCTAGCGAGTCGACCAGTCCTGAGCCTCGTTTGAGACATTCAACGTCTATAAAACCAGGCGCCGAACGCCTGAACACCATCTCGTCTTGGGGCAGAAGCCCATCCAGGTCTCCAGTTGGAGCAGAGTGCAGCATCTCGTCTCAGCGGCAGGAGCCGCAAAGGTCTCCAGTTGGACCAGAGTGTAGCAGAACGTCGTGGGGCAGAAGCCCAGCCAGGTCTCCAGTTGGAGTAGAGAATACGAGAACGTCGTGGGGCAGAAGCCCATCCAGGTCTCCAGTTGGAGCAGAGTGCAGCATCTTGTCGTGGGACATCAGCCCATCCAGGTCTCCAGTTGGAGCAGAATGCAGTATCTCGTCGTGGGGCAACAGCCCATCCAGGTCTCCAGTTGGAGTAGAGAATACGAGAACGTCGTGGGCAACCGCCCAATTAGAAAGGATTCCATTTAGGAGATCGAGTAGCGGAACGACTGCGGGTAACATCCCGGATGAAGGATCTCCGTGGAGAAGAGAACAGAGCGGAACGTCCAGGGACAACCGCCCTTAGAGAGGATCTCCGTTAGGAACGGAGTATACGAGGACGAAGTGGGACAACCACCCATTCACAGGATCTCCGTTGAAAGGAGAACAAAGCAAAACGACTTGGACTTCAGACGGTGGCCCGGCAACAGAGGGTTCAACTGAAGAAGTACGTTCCTATTCGAGTTTGGACAGGATTTCAGAAGCAAGGCATACCTTCGGGAGCGATCGTTCGAAATCCAGACGTGGGCAGGTGCCCAGGAGAAGAAACGACCTTTCCGAAGATCGAAGCCGAATCGTCTGCGTGACATGCAGCTCACTGAAGAATCCGAACCGGGAGAAGGCAGCATCATTTGGCGCCAGCCCGAGAGACGGTATCCCGTAGTGTATTTGGAGAAGGTCCCGCCAGTATTCCCAACCGGGACGGAGGAGACTTCAGCTGTGAAGCCTGTTACTACCGTAGCGGTTCCAGTAACGTTGGACGGCAACGGGAAAAGTCAACCCCTTGCCGTGTGAAGAAATCCCTTCGCCGCAGTGTTACGAAGACACCAGGTCATCATCCGAAGGCAACGGAGAAGTCAACCCTTGCCGTCAGGAGTCATCCCATCGCCGCAGAGTACCGAAGAGGTTCGGCGTAAGGCCTTAGACGTCGGGGATCGATTTCCGTGACCGCCCTAAAGAAGCACTGTCACAGTGGACCTATCCGGACGTCCCGTCAACAGAAGGAAGACAATGCAGTCAACATGCCATTTGGAGGAAGACAACCCTGTGGGACCGAAGATTCGATATTCTCTTTCGTATTTACCTGTATTCTACCTTAACTCTGTTATTTTAGATCCTTTTGTGTTCAAGTCGCATTCCGTTACCCCGCTATCGTCCGTTTGTGCTCGATACAAAACACGGTAGCAATATGCGTTCTATTAATATGAATTCATAAACAGGTCAGGATTCGATTATATAGAAGTTTCCTTCTTCAATCCAACCAGTCGGCTAACCATCGCTTCGCTCCGGAAGCCTCCGCATATGTAACGGAAAACAACTTTTTATTTATTAAAAAAGCACACACACACAAATTACATCGAGTAAACTAAAACTAAAATTTTTAAAAAGTTTTTTTTAAATTTAATTTCTGATGGTTATATTCTGTCAATCCACGATTGCTTTGAGAACCAGCGTGTGAATCATATATATAAGTTTTCTTTTTATTTTTTAGGATTTGTATGTAGTCCTCGTGGTCTAATGGCTAAGACGTCTAACTTCGGAGCAGATGGTTGCATGTTCGATTAATGAATTTGTAGAAATTATTTCTATTTTAACAAATTACAACAATTGCACCAGACAGATAGAGAAATAAAACCTTTTAGTAATATAGATATACTTTTCAGTTGTTTTTGATTTACAAAGACCATTGGTTTTTAAGTTACAAATAGTGATTTTTCAGTATTCTATATTATAGAAATAGTGCTTTCTTTTTTGAATCTCTTTTCTTAATTACAATCATTACACGTGTGCAATTTGAATGATATAGATATTTGAAGAAGAGATATGTTGAGATGGATGTTTGTTAGTATAGATGATGAATGAAGATCGTAGCTTTTATACGAAATTCTTGGCGACGAATTGATTGTGAGTATTCTTTCGAGTGAAGATAACCAAATTCTGATGACTTGTGACTCAAAGGTATAAAGTTGTGCGTGAGTGAAGACAACGTTCTCCAAATAAATAGCAATTTCATTTAGAGTCTGTCCTTGAGCTTTATTGATAAACATCGCGTAAGAAGGCCTGATCGGAATTTGCTTTCTTGTGAAAGTGAATAGAAGTAGATTATCGTTTGGTTTCATAGACATCCCATGGATGAAAACAAAATCTCCTTTGTGAGTTCCTGTTACAATTTCGGCTTCTATGAGATCATTATCGAATGAACGGCATTTAAGTTGAGTTCCGTTGCAGTGTATAAAATTGGGATTGATTTTTTGCAACAACATTATTGGAGATCCAATCTTCAATGACAAACGATGTTGAGGAATACCGCTGAGATTCAATGAGTTCAGATATTCAAGCAGATAGAGATATTCGTGTTGTGGATTATCAGAAGTATCAATTTTATTCTCACTTAAATACTCTCTAGTCTCATCTAGTATTCTTTGACTTATCACTCGAATGATGTTATCGACAATCTCGTTCTTTGGTAAGTTCTTAACTTTGACGTGATTCCAGGTATTTGAGTTACAAATAGTGTTTTTTCAGTAATCTATCTCATAAAAAGGATGCTTCTTTCTTTCTTGAGTCTGTTTTCTTTACTCCAACATCTGCCGTGTACACGCGCTTATTTTTCAATATCATATAGAATTTGGTAAAGGAAGAATACTTAAAATATTGCAATATTTCGGCAATTATAGTTCTAATTGTCAGTTTCGAATTAAAAATAACCTGACGGATGGGAAGTAAATAAACAATCTTGAGATTCAAAAAAAAAGAAGATTGAATATTCCTTATTGATGGGGGAAGGGGAAGGAGAGATAAGTCAAAAAGCAATATAAAGAGAGTTGTAGTCCCCATGGCCTAATGGATAAGAAGTCTGACTTCGGATTAGAAGGTTGCAGGTTCGATTCCTGTCGCGTATGTTTCATTGTAAACATTATTTCTATTTTCCATTCTCACAGAAAATTGCCACGGACATACAGACAGACAGAGAAATAAAAGATTTTAGCAATATAGATTGATACTTTTCAGTGGTTTCTGAGTTACAATAGTGTTTTTTCAGTATTCTTGCTAATAGAAGTACGGCTTCTTTCATTTTTGATTCTCATTTTTATTGTAACTAGTCGGCTGCCCGTCGCTTCGCTCCGGAATCGTCGGGTATGTAACGGAAAACAATTGTTAAAAAACACACACACACAAATTACATCAAGTAGAATAAAACTAATTTTTATTTTATTTTAATTTTTGATGTCTATATTTTTCAATCCACGACTGCTTTTAGAATCAGCGTGTGAATCACATATCTATGATATATTTTTATTTTTTAAAGGGATTAGAATGTAATCCTTGTGGTCTAATGCCTAAGACGTCTAACTTCGGAGCAGATGGTTGCATGTTCGATTCCAGTAGATAACTTGTAGAAATTATAATAATTGCACCAGACAGACAGAGAAATAAAAGATTTTAGTAATATAGATACACTTTTCAGTGGCTTTTGAGTTACAAATAGTGAGTTTTCAGTATTCTACGTAATAGAAATAGTGTTCCTTTTTTTTTTCTTTTTTATCCAATTCCAATTAATACTTTTCAGTGGTTTTTGAGTTACAAATAGTGAAAATTATCTATTAATCTAGGATATTAGATTGTTCGGTATAGATATTTGAAGAAGAGATGTTCAGATGGACGTTGGTTGATATAGATGATAAATGAAGATCATAGCTTGTATATGAAATTCTTCGCGACAAATTGATTGTGACTATTCTTTAGAGTGAAGAGAACCAAATTCTGTTGAATTATGATTCAAAGATATAAAGTTGTACGTGAGTGAAGACAACGTTTTCCAAATATATGGCAACTTTATTTAGAGTTTCTCCTTGAGCATTATTGATAAACATTGCATAAGAAGGTCTGATCGGAAATTGTTTTCTTGAGAAAGTGAATGCAAGTAGATTGTCGCATGGTTGCATAGACATCCTATGGATGAAAACAAAATATCCTTTGTGAGTTCCTGTTATAATTTCGGCTTCTATGACATCATTATCGAATGAACGGCATTTGGGTTGAGTTCCATTGCAGTATGCAAACTTGGGATTACCGCTGAGATTCAATGCATTCAGATACTCGGGCAGATAGAGATGTTCATGTGGTGGATTATCAGAAGTATCAATTTTATGGGCACTTGTATGCTCTGTAGTCTATCCTTATATTCTTAGACATATCATTCGATTGATGTTATCGACACTCTCGTTCATCTTGGTTGATGAGCCGCGTATTTATCGTTAGTTTTTTGAGTTTGATGTGATTCTAGTTTTTTGAGTTACAAATAGTGATTTTTCAGTAATCTATCTAATAGAAATAGTGCTTCTTTCTTTCTTGACTCTCTTTTTTTCCAATTGATACTTTTGAGTGGTTCTTGAGTTACAAATAATGATGATTTTTGAATTACAAATAATGATTTTTCAGTATTCTACTTAATAGAAATAATGCTTCTTTCTTTTTTTTGACTCTATTTTTTTCATTGAAATGGATACTTTTCAGTGGTTTTTAAGTTGCAAATAGTGATTTCTCAGTATTCTACCTAATAAAGTACTGCTTCTTTCTTTTTTGACTTTTTTTTTTTATAACAATTTTTACTTTTCATTCAGATTAATTCAGTTTTGACAGATAAGTCAACAAAACAATAGGAAGAGAGTTGTAATTCCCATGGCCTAATGGATAAGATGTCTGACTTCGGATCAGAAGGTTACAGGTTCGATTCCTGTCGCGGATGTTTCATTGTAAAAATTCTTTTTATTTTTCATTCTCACAGAAAACTGCGCCGGACAGACACTCAGACAGACAGAGAAATAAAAGATTTTAGTAATATAGATTGTCACTTTTCAGTGACGTTTGAATTATAAATATTGATGGTTTTTGAGCTGCAAAAAGTGATTTTTTCGGTATACCACCTCAAAAAAAGAGTGCTTCTTTCTTTCTTGACCCTGTTTTTTTTTTACTCCAACATTTGCCGTGTACATGCACATATTTTTTAATATCACATAGTAAGAATATTTAAAATAATACAACGTTTCGGCAATTATAGTTCTAATTGTCAGTTTCTAATCACAAATAAACTGACGGATGGGAAATAAATAAACAATCTTGAGATTCAAAAAAAAAAAAGATTCCTTATTGATGGGGGAAAGGAAAGGAGATATAAGTCAAAAAACAATATGTAGAGAGTTGTAGTTCCTATGGCCTAATGGATAAGAGATCTGACTTTGGATCAGAAGGTTGCAGGTTCGATTCCTGTCGCGTATGTTTCATTGTAAAAACTATTTCTATTTTCTATTCTCACAGAAAATTGCGCCGGACAGACAGAAAGACAGACAGACAGAGAAATAAAAGATTTTAGTAATATAGATTGTCACTTTTCAGTGACGTTTGAATTAAAAATATTGATGGTTTTTGAGCTGAAAAAAGTGATTTTTTCGGTATTCTACCTCAAAAAAAGAGTGCCTCTTTCTTTCTTGACTCTGTTTTTTTTTACTCCAACATCTGCCGTGAACACGCACATATTTTTCATTATCACATAGAATTTGGTTAAGTAAGAATATTTAAAATACTGCTACGTTTCGGCAATTATAGTTCTAATTGTCAGTTTCGAATTACAAATAAACTGACGGTTGGGAAATAAATAAACAATCTTGAGATTCAAAAAAAAAGATTGAAAATATTCCTTATTGATGGGGGAAAGGAAAGGAGATATAAGTAAGAAAAAAACAGAAAGAGAGTTGTAGTTCCTATGGTCTAATGGATAAGAGATC
This sequence comes from Thereuonema tuberculata, assembly GCA_023159025.1. Taxonomy (NCBI): domain Eukaryota; kingdom Metazoa; phylum Arthropoda; class Chilopoda; order Scutigeromorpha; family Scutigeridae; genus Thereuonema; species Thereuonema tuberculata. The sequence goes on from JAFIDM010006943.1 coordinate 78,154,884, forward strand.
TGACTTCGGATCAGAAGGTTGCAGGTTCGATTTCTGTCGCGTATGTTTCATTGTAAAAATTATTTCTATTTTCCATTCTCACAGAAAATTGTGCCGGACAGACATATACAGACAGACAGAAAGACAGACAGAGAAATAAAAGATTTTAGTAACATAGATTCCAATTCAGGGAAATTTAAAGTATGTCATACCTGCATTGAAAGTTGTGATCCATTATAGATATCAAACATTCCTCCTTACATCTATGGTATTCTTCTTCTTTCACGCATGGCTGTTTTTTCCTGTTTAAATACAGATGCTAGAGTAGAAAGAAATTATATTCTCTTTTAATTTTCCTTAATTTTTTTTTTTATTTTTCTTTATTTTTTTCTTGATATTCATGGAAGTCATTAGAAATTGCAATGGAATGATTACAAGATTTTCTTCATATTACAGAATTATATTAGACCTACAGTGGAACCCCGTTTACCCGTATCAAACGGGATCGGGTCAGGTCCGGATGACCGAAAATCGGGATAATCCGGAAAGTTCGTTAACCACATAAAGAATACAGTTTATATATATATTGTATTTTATTTATTGCACCTTTTATTATATATGTATTTTTACAACAATATTAATAGTACAAATCAAAAGACCTACCTACGTAGAGTATATGTTCGATTTCAATTGAGATACTGTACATCATGTCAATTAATAAAGAAATCTGTGTTTCTTTTGTTTCAACTTTGAGTGACGCTTACATGCTGCGTGGCCTGATAGATGCTTTCCCATCATGAATTCAGTCGGTGGCGTGTCAGGTTACCCTTGTAAGTATATTAAAAATCTTATTTACACTCAGGCAAGAATGTATTTAAAGAGTTCTTTGATTTTTTTCGCATTTGAAAGAATTTCCTTATATTAATCCAGATAAATCGGGAATCCTGTTTATCGGGATAAGGATAAAAGGTATTCCACATTACAGTATTGCCGAAAACAATTAGCATATCAGAAGCCGCCGTCGAACTGAAATGACACTTCGCATAGGAGAATGATGACGCTAATAATGATTAAAATATCAGGTTCATTTATTCGGGTACAACACAACAAGTCAATTGACTCTTTACCACTGCGTAATACAGCCCCTGGTGTGGATCATGCGGCAATACGGCTTTTAATGGAGTCATACAAATGTCTAATCCTGTCCAGAGGAAGATCCTCCCATAGCAGCTATAACTGTCGCTGACACATACATACACACACACACACACCTACGTACAAACGTGACTACAAAATACCTTCACATTTGTGAAAAATGCAACAGCATGATGGAAACATGGAAATGAAGTGAAACTTATATGAAATGTAAAGCAGGATATGATATGATAATGAATAAAATTTGAAAATTAGTTGGCGTGAATTAGACTCAGTAGCGTCCTCTGAACTGTCGTGAAAATACACTGACTGCTCAATTCAAAGTGGAAATCTGCCTTTGATGAACAACCCATGCAAATTCGGGCAATAATTTGAATATATTCGTTATGAAACAGCAAGATCATGTGTCATTTGGTGTCTAACCACGCGCTGAGGTAAAATGCCACCATCAAAGCAGCTGAGCAATTTTCAACGTGGAGTAGTCGTAGGCTGCCACATTAGTGGCCAGAATCTGCGATCCGTAAGAGCGATACTGAACCTGCCAAAGTCGACTGTGGGTGCTATTATCACGAAGTGGAAACGTGAAGTAGTGGAAACACGACGTCATGGCCGAGCCTGCATGCTAGCAGATAGAGACCGGAGGGCCCTGAAGTGGTTGGTACGGCAAGAACAGGTCTGTTCTAGCGGAATATCGGCGACAGGACTTCCAGCAGGCAAGGGAACAACTGTTAGTACCAAGACGATTCGACGAGAGCTCCACGCCTCAGGCTACACTGGTCGGGCTGCTGCCCACAAGCTCAACATCACCCCTATAAACGCCCAACGTGGTATGGTCTGGTGTAAAGATCGATGGTCAAGTTTGATGACCCGCTGGAAGAGCATCATATGGAGCGACGAATCACGCTTCACACTCTACCGATCGTATGGGCGCACCTTGGTGTGGCGTTTGCCAGGGGAACGGCTACTACCTGAGTGTGTCATCCCAACAGTGAAGTTTAGCGGTGGAGGTGTGATACTTTGGTCATTTTCTCCTAGTTTGGACGTGGTCTGGAAGTGATCGAGAGGAACATGGCCTCCACACTGTATCTGGATGTTCTATATAATTCCATGCTTCCTACGTTGTGGTCGCAGTTCGGTGAAGGGCCATTTGTGTTCGAGCACGACAATGCAACGTGCCATAAGGCCCGTGTTGTCAGCGCCTGGATCCCGGAGAATAATGTTCAGGAACTTCAGTGGTCCGTCCAGAGTCTGAACCTCAACCATATGGAACATCTGTGGGATGAATGGAGCGCCGGATGCGTGCGCGTCCGATGCGCCGCAAACATGCATGCAACTTGTGCAGGCTTTGAAAAAGGATTGGGCAAAAATACCACTTGCTTGCTATCAGAAAGTGGTGGAGAGCTTGCCACGGCGTGTGGATGCTGTGCTTAGGACAAAAGGCCGCTATGAGACACGCTGTGAATAAAGAGTCTGTTCCATTCCACAGCTATCCACTTTCAATTGCGCAGTCAGTGTCACTGTAAACAACAGGACTGTTCTGGTTCCAGACTGGTAGGTTTCATCGTCACGTGCCTACTAGCTGTACACGCGCCTACTGGAGTCAGTAAGCCTCGTCGATTTCAAAGGGCGCCTTATAAGCAAGCTACGGAGTATGAACGGGGTCGAATGATCGGCTTGCGTGAAGGAAGATAAATACCGCAAAATTGCTGATCGTACGGGTTTTTGAAGGTGTCCCGCTTCAACTTGGATTACAATGATGGCCGCATACGCATTAAACGATATCAAGGTGGGCGCTTCTTCCAGACTGCATTGTCCAGCGTCATTGTCCAGCGATAGGTGTGGAGGGTTTGGGGAGTAATTGTGTATTATAATCTCGGCTGCTACGAATTGTGGGTACTCTCAATTGCAACCGCTACATCAGGAAAGTTGTGGAGGTTTAAGTCGAACGCTCCTTAAACACACTCCTGCAGCCATATTGCAACAAGAAAAGGCCCATCCACATGTTGTCAGAAATGTCCAGGTCGTTTTCGAAGCAAGGCAGATACCCATTCTTCCCTGGGCTGCATGTAACCAATTGAATATATCTGGGATATGATCACTCGGCAAGTAGCCCGTCATAATCATACAGTAGCCAATACCGATGGACTGTGGGCTAGGATGGAAGCAGCCTGGCCGGAGATACCCCAGGAACACATCCAAGGCATTTTTGATTCGATGCCATGGCGTGTAGCAGCTCATATTGTAGCTCGTGGAGGTTTCACGCCATACTAATTTTTTTACAAGTACTGCTGTTGCCTTGCTCTGAAACTTTAATAGTTTGTTGGTATCACTATTAGTGATGTGTGTAATGAATTCCATTTTAACGGTTCTTTCATCGTGTTGCAATTTTCACAAATATGAGTCTAAATTAGCTCTATAGGTCATTCCATGCCAAGTGGTCTAAACGTTCCCGCCATCATGTCTCCAATTTTGTTCAAATTTTAGCTGTAGCACCGGTAAGGTGTTAAACTAAGTTCTCCAAAATTTGAGGTCCCAAGCTTCAATAGTTGTTGATCTAGACCCCCTATCTGAAGGGTAGTGGATCTATGTTCGCGCAATATTGAACAAAATGCCACTTTTGGAGTCTACTAAAATTGAAATTAATTGAAAAATGGCTAAAAATTTGAGATCCTACACAATTCTTCCTGCTGATTCCAATAAAATTAATTTTAACGTTATGGATGTAAAATTCTGTCAAACAAGTTGACTCAAAGTGTGCATAAAAATTTGTTGTGATTCCCGCCACAAAATTTGACGATATTTAGACTCCAACAACTTCCAGGCAAAAAAAGGTTTGAACTTGAAATTTTGTACAAGCACTATGCTTGGGCTAGACATGTTGCTGTCAAATTTGCAACTATCTAGCATCTATAGTCGCCCTGCTGTTTCTCTTCAAATTTGGCACTGTTGGCACGCATGGTAAAATTTACAAAGTTTAAAGCCAATTATTAAAAAATAGTCTATCTGAATCTGCTTGTGAATAGTATCATCTTGCTCTACAAGACTGATGTATTTTTTTTTGGCAACGCGATCATTAAGTAGCCATGTAGGCAGGTTAAAGTTTGTTAAAATTTGGGTGTGTGTGACATATTGCATCCTGATTACGGTGTGTTTACTGCAGGATCCCAAGCCTGATTCTGGCTATCTTTGCTTCAGGAAAATTTTGCTCTTTGCAATTTCTATGAATTTTGAGTCTTAATAGTCACTTAAAATTATTGATATAATTATAATTTTATTTGCACTTCATTTAGGGTCAATCCATACCAAACGGTCGAGCACTAGTTGCTCGACTATTTTCAAAAAAAAATGATTTTTTTACTGTTGTTATCACTATACATGAGTACTTCAAAATAGACATTATTTTTTTTTATTTGATTTCGTTTAAAAATGGAGTCCTTTTTTGTTTTAGGGTTTCAGGCATTTTTGCCTTTGCATACAGTTGCGGTAATTATCAGCTAACACATCTAACTCAAAAATCAAACTCAAATATCAAACTCAGATACCTCTCATAAAGTTCTCTTTATACTGTAAATATCAAAATTTTATTAGGTCCCCACCAGCGATATTGGGGCTCAAACTTTGAAAAAAAAAAAGAGCATTTTTAATGCGCTATAACTTAATTAGGAAGCCAGTAACAGAGCTGAAATATTTTTTGCTAAACCTTTCGATGTAAGGTATATGGCCCAAATATCGCCCAGGTTCCTAATACCGCCCAGGGCGATGTAGGACGGGATAGTGATGCTATCACACGGGAACCGATGGAAACAATTTGCCATTCCTTCCATTAGCACGCTTTGTACGTTTGGTGGTGTTCGTTCAACCCGTTTATTTTTTATGAATTCTTGAAGGTTTTTCGTTCTGGTAAGTTATGAACCTACTCTTTCTTTTAGTGCTGCAGCTTATGAATTATTCATGCCATCGCAACCATCTAATATCGTGAAGTAGTGAAAGAAATAACCTATCTGTTGATAATGTCTGTCACTTGTTAGAGGTAGCCGGTTTGTCTGTAGCGTCCCCCAAATTGACAAGCTAGAGAGTGCCCAATATCGCCCACCTCGTTGTTCCATATATCGCCCACTGTGCGATAGTTTATTTTGGTTTATTACAGATGTCTCAACGTAAGACATGGGACAGAGAAGTTGTCACAGCTGTAAAAAATAAAAAAATGAGCCTTCTGAAAGCTTCCAAAAAATTTAATGTCCCAGTCTTGTGAGTGGGTCACCATTCACAATTGCTCGAATGAATTCTCTCAGCAAAAGGAAACTAAGTCCTAAGGGGCTGAACTTAGACGATCCAAAGCAAAAGAAGCTCGCAACACCCATAAAGAATTGCGAAAAGATTAAGAAAAAAACAAAAAAATGCAAAGAAGTGCAAAAAAAAACAAGTATTTAATGGTGTGGGCGATATTTGGAACACTTTCACAAAATTCAAAATATGAGGTATGCCTGAACAAAAATTGAGGAAAAATACAAAATAATAGTTATATCTATAATTGGTTCAGGAACATGTAAGTGAAGGTTCATATGATATATTGTAATTGTTTGCAAGCAACTGAGACGATAAATGACAAGAATATGGGCAGGTTTTCTTAGATGGGCGATATTTGGGCCATATACCTTATATCTTTTCTCAAAAATATTTATAGCTTTGCTATTTCATTCCTTCCTGCTCAAAAAAAACCCGGAACTTTGATTTTTGTTCAAAAGCGAACATAAGTTTCAATTCCAAATTTCAGCCATTTGTATTAGAGATATGGTAAAAACGTATAACTCATCAAATGTAGTTTTGAATGCTCTGAAAATAACGGTTTTTACCACAGCTTTCTATCGTTTTTCTTAGCTGAGTTATCAAAATTAACGCAACTGTCTGCAAAGGCCAATAATGTCGGAAACCCTACAAAAAAAGTAGACGCTACTTTGAAAACGAAATTAAATAAAAAAAAAATAATGCCTATTTTGAAGTACTCATGTATAGGGATAACATATGTCCTTCCCAACAATGAATACATTTCCACCCTTTTTTGATACATCAAATGCTGTTCTGATAATAAAGAGATCTGCGTCCTCAGTGGCCTGCTTGGCATGAAAACCTTCAGTTGTCAGTTTTTCTGTAAGCAGTGATATAAAACGTTTTTTATTCAGTTCATTTTTTAATTAAACCTCTCTTTCGGCATTGTCACTGTCATTGTGTCATCAAACAAAACTGACGGTATCGAATACTATGTGCTCTTCGGGGTGCGTTCTGCTGATTTGATGCTTTTTTCTGTTGCATCCTCTGGGTAGCCATCAAATGCAATGGTACCCTTGGAACCATAGTGATTCTTTATGTACTGCACATACTTGTCAAGGATAGATGTGAACAGGTTATACAAGGTTGATTTCCGAGTTTTATGCACCGTCATCAAATAGCGATAATGGATATGTGGCTAATTCAAATCCAAAATAAGATCAAGCTGTTCTTGTGATTTCATCTGGAAAGGAATCCTTCGAAAAATGGTATCAGGATCGACGGGGACCAGTGTGTCATTGATCTTAACAGAACAGTTCACAGCTCTCAGGGCATTACTCGGTTTTTCCTCAGCAACTTGAATTTCTTAAAGTTACTGCCTCTAATGCTTGTTATTGTTGTTTTCCCAATGTCATGAGCTTTACGGCAGTTAATGTTTTCATCACCCAACATACCAGTTTCTTAAACTCATGATGGTATCTCCGAGAGGGAATGGATCGTGAGAATTAAACCAGTCACAGAATTTCTGAACGTCGATGTGGTCTCTTTTCATTCTAGAGTTTATGGTATCAACGTGCTGATCCGTTGAGGTGAAAGAAACACCACAGAATTCCTCAATATCTTGCGAAACGTCATGATTGCTATTGACATACCTGCAATCCATCTACCCAGAGTCCCGTCATTGGTAGCCAAAATCCACCGCTGCCAGACTAAGATCCCGGGTCTCGCTCCCGAGAGCGGGACCTTCCGCCGAAGAAATCCTAACCAGCAATTAACAAACTTCAAAACTACAAAATTCCACTAAACACAACAGGAATTTAATAACGGCAGTTACAACATAACACAGCCGTGCATTAAAAATGTAAAAGAGATTAAATGTGAATGAAAATTTAAAGAAATGGGTAACAAATGAAGGCACAACGCTAAGAGCAGGAATTCGTCACCGGAATAGTCCTTTTCAGGACTCATCCTCCAGCCAAACTCCACCAATGACCGACTCAGAAGGTGCGAGGGATATGATCTCGGGGGCAGATTTCTCTAAAATGTAGAGAACCACATTGAACGTTCGAATTACATAGAAATTCGATTCCCTGCACGAATTGCGGACAATGAGCGCTATGCCTATTTGATTTTTTGCATGTATCTTTGCATAGGAATGGGCAAATTTTAAAATTAGGCGTTCCCTGAACGCAGAATGTGATGTTCTACAACTTTCTTATCTTAATTTTTTATTAGGGATAGCCGTTTTCGGATCACAGGCGTTGAAAGTGAGCGTAACATACGTTTCAGCTGAAATGATAAAATTTGCTCATTTTTGACTACAGATTATGACCAAACTACTGAACCAAATTTAAAGCTTCAGGAGATCATTCGACGCAAAATTTGATGCTCTTTAATTGTAGTAAGAGTAACATTGTCTGTACGATGCACTCATTAGATGTTATGAGGCAAAAATTGCAAAAAGTGCCAAATTTTCGCAGATTTTTGGCTCCCAAAAATTAAGCTCACCTCATAAACCGTCGCAAACTCATATTAATCTTATTTGGGATGCCCGAAGTGAAATGAAATCATTTCCAGCTTTTTACGAATTAATGGAAACCAAAAGTCTAATTTGACTGGGCTACTAGGAAACCCATTAAAATTCGATTCATATACCATTAAAATTCTATTTTAGACCTACATATTATTCATCAAAAAATAATATGATTTGATATATAATAGACTAATCTTGTATTTCCTTATCGCTTGCATGATGAGTATTGTTTACTGTTATTATTGTATTGAGTTAACTAAAATCTTAAGATCACAAAAATAAAATCAGATCAGAAATTTTCAAATAACTGATTAATTAATTAAATCATTTTTTTACTTATTATTTAAATCCAATTAATATTAATCATACGAGTATTAATTTAGATTACCTAAAAGGATTAATATCCAGAGTTAACATAATTCTTTTTGTTCTAATGCTTATTTTTGCTCTCTCCACGATCTGAGTTCTCCATAAAGTAACACCCACACACACACACATGCCAACAAACAAACATATAAACACAGAATTCAAATTGATAGATCACCTTTTGTAATTGAATATGCATCGCAAGGTTCAAGAATATCCATCAAAGATTATTAGATGATACAAACACAGAATGGCAAACACATGTGCACACACAGACACCCACACACAATCTCAGAATGATTTGATGAGCCTAATTTCCGTAAGAAAGAAGCTAAGAATTGTACTCAATAAATTTAAAATGATGAAAAAAAAAATCAGCAGAATCCAAATAGCAAATCAACGAACTGAAAGTTTATCACAATAATTTTTAGAATCTTATGTAGAATCTTGGGAAATACCTGCTTCATTGTAATAAAAAAATTGTAAGACGTATCCTTTTCCAATAAAAAACCATCAGGTTCTCTCAGGAATTGGATTTCCTTATGATTAAAGTAAAAGAATACCTAAAGAAAATGAAAAAAGTTCATTATTAGAATCATTTTCATCTACATAAACATAATCTATATCTTATCAACGAACACAATAATGAATGCTACTGTTTTTCATAGAAAACACAGCTCTAAAGTATGTTATTATAAACAGCAAAATGTCAATGGTTGATCACTACTCAAGTGGTATTATGAATGGATAAATAAAACTGCCCTCAATATTTCTTACTGCCGCAATTACTTTGAGGAAAATGTAATTAGTGATTTCTTAGCCATAAAAGTAATAGCATCCGAAATCCAACAGTCTATTGATGCTTGAATCAGAACAATAAGGCAAATTCTCATTTGGAGCAGTCAATTCCCACGACTGTAAAACATGGACATTCTAAAAACCGTTGTATTTTGGATTTGATATGTATTTCTTTACGTGTTCACCAATAAAAATATCTACTGAAATCTTTCTGGATCAATTCCAGGTTTCATTTGGAAATTTGACATTGATTTGAAGAGTCAATAGTTGGATATTGGCTAGTTTAGATATTCCTATAAATATTCTAGGAGTTTAAAAACATAACACATTGAAAATTTACCGGTTTCGTACTGCTCGGACGTCAGAATAAAAATTAAAGGGGTCTTCCTCCGCAATGAGGTCATATGATTCATAGAGCTACATCTTGTGACTTCACTGACAGGTGAACATAGCCATCAAAGGTAGCCATATCCAGTCGTCTGCATGTTTCGTGAAGAAACTTTCGGTATTATCATAAAGGACACAAGTTAGAAGGCAAGAGAAACCGTTAAGCATAGCTCGACATTAGATGATGATGAAAGGTTGTAAGCTTCAGAGCAACTGGAACCTAAGAGAATAAAAAAACAAAACAAAACAAACAGCCGCAGATGGTTGAAACCCAAGAAACTATGTACTGGATTTTGTTTTCTCAGTGAAAACCGTTGGAACCGACAAGGAATCGTTATATGCGGGAGATCTGTGATAATGAAAAAAGACTCTTTACTTTTACGAAGAAAATTATTTTCTTCATAAGCACGAACGATAGGGTTATTAGAATTAAAAGAATGTATTCTAGGAGTTATTCATATATTAATTGAGCTGCGAAGGAACAACAAAATTTCTGGTGTGAAGCATCTTTGATTACAGCTTGGCATTCTGGCACTATTGAATTCCAATATGGTAATGTTTTCAGATTTTTTTCCTAATACAGTGCAACCTCGCTATTCGTACACAATCCGTTCCAGGAGGCAGTTCGATGGCGATTTGTACGAATGGCGAATCATTTTTTCTCATAAGATATAATGTAAATTGGATTAATCCGTTCCAGACCCACAGATGATTGCTTAAATAAACCTTTGTAATAATTTGTTAAGTCTAAAATACATAAAAACTATGAAAACAATAAATATATAGGCCTCTATTATTATTTCTTTTTTTCTTTCAGTATAGACGATATGGTTGATTTCGCCATGCCATACTGAGTTGCCAGGTTAGAGACACGAGTTCAACTTTCAAATTTCGCAACGATTTCTTTTTTTCAATTCAATTGTCGTTCTCACTGCTTTCCTTTTAGGCTTAGTTGAATCAGTAATCTTTTTTAGATCCATGGCTGCACTATTTTTAACAAAAATAACAAAAAATAACAATAAAATATCAGGAAGTTTCACGAAGCTTGCGTGGATGATGCGTAGCGTACTGAGGCTAGCACGATACTGAACTGAAGCGATCGCGTGGCGCGGCCAGTACCGAGGTCACGCTGTCCGAATCGCGAGCAAACGAACGAATGGCGAGTACAATTTTACTTGGAAAAGTTATACGAATAACGAGTTGTACGAATAGAGGCGGGGTTCCACTGTATTTCCCTTTCTATGGGAACTTAATCATCAGATTGATTAGGTATTTCTACCCTCCATCTTCATCTGTCATCAACCAGCCTCTTCACTCGCTCATAAATGTGCACTGCAACATTTTGTTTTATTTTTGCCATGTAGTTCGTTCTTGGTCTTTCCCTTGGAACTTTCCCCTCTACATTAGCCTCTAAAATAGGTTTTGTTAAACTATTGTCTTAAAATATGTTCTATCATGTAAAATCACCTCCTTTGGATAGTCTTCCAAATTTTTCTTTTCTCATTATCTTATTTAAATACTCCGTCTCTAATAACTAGATCTATCAATTAATTTTTATCATTAATCTTGAGCGCCACATTTCAAAAGCCCTGAATTTTCTCTTCTCAGCTTTTTCTCCTATAGTAAACTAAAAATTTCCATTCTAGATTTTTTCATCTTCAGTAATTAAGCTTCTACAATACTGAACTTCGGTGAATTTTTGCAGTTTTCTATTTCCAAGTTTTACGTCTAGGTGTGCGTTTTGCCTTTTGCTGCACATCATCACCTTTTGGGTGAGACCTATTTCCATGCCTTAGGTTGAAAGGTTGTGATTCTGAAATCTTAACTTATTTATATTTGGTTACAGTGTAGATTGTTTTTTTTCGCATTTGTATGATGTATAAAATTTGTATTAGATTAACACATAATGACAAACTGCTTAATTTGAGATGAAGAGCCTGTAAATGGTTTTGAAATGAAAAGTGATAAAGTAAAATTAATTAATTAATTAGTACAGAACGCACTGAAGTGCGAGCTTCGTATCGAAGCATCAGTGTTCCAAGGAGCGCTAGTGTTCCCAAGATGGTGAGCCGCTAGCAGACTCCCGAGAATTCCAAGGGAAAGATACTGAGGTGGTTTCCCGTTTGCCTTCCTCAGGACGCCATTAAGGAATGACGTCAGACCGAAGAGAAAGCGAAGAAAAGGCTAACAAACACAGGAAAGGAAATTTGAAACATCCATGCTCTCGACCGGTAATTTGAACCCGGGTACCGGCACACCGGCCACACGGCGCACTGCCGCACGACCAGGCTGGCATGGCAAATAAAAATAAAATTAAAGTCCATTAAAAAACACATAATATCGTGTCCATAGAAAGTTTATCGTATTAAGGTTGTTTGGCCATAAAATTAGAAACGATTCTTTGCCTTTACTTAGATAATTATCAATATTTCTGCTGATGATTAGGACATGTCAAAATTTAATTTATTCCTTGTTTTGTAATCATATTTCACTGTTGTGTGATTTATGCTTGTGGCTTTAGCGTTCTATGACACAACTCATATTGGGCGCTTTTTCGCCAATGTCTGACCATGTTTTCGGACAGTTATAGACATTTTTGTAACCGTCGAGTTCATAGTTGATGTGGATCAAAGGAATAAGCCGGCACACCTGATTAAATCA